>JAAAKQ030198075.1:0-11905 GCA_010016005.3 Zanna intricata
TCAGTCCAGTTAACTTCATATCATTTTGTATGGAGGATGACTTGTATGTAACTTTTAAGTTTTAGTTTAAAGCCTACTTTTTTTTTTTTTTTTTTTTTTTTTGTAATTTGTATGTGTTTGACTGAAAAAAAATAAAAAAAAAATTTATAAAAAGATATTATTTTGAGCTCTGTGATAAAGACTGTATGTTATATGTGTTTTTCATTAGCTGGAGAGCTAATTTCATTTTATTAGCTTTTGTTGACTCTTTTTTATCTAAAAAATTCTAACCGATAAGTTCTCCGAGATATTTGAAATTATCCACTTTCTCTCGTTTTTTTTTTTATTACTATTAGATGCAATGAAGTAATTCAGGCAGTTTTTATCATTACTCAAAAATTTTTTAGTCCCATTTTAGCAGCTTGTTTTTTTAATTTTTAATTTGTTGTTCAACTTTTTTCCAGTTTTTAGCTAATAATGCCATTACATCAGCCAAAGCTACACAGTTCTCTTCAGTCCTTTAGTTCCCAGTCTTATTCCACTATTTTTGTCTAAATTTTTCTTCCACTCTCGGAAAAACCTTTTCAAGTGCACAGTTAAAAAGCAGTGGACAAACTCCATCCCCTTGTCTTACGCCGGTTTCGATGAGAAAAGGATCTGATATTTCTCCCAGAAATTTTATTTTGGAGTTTGTGTAAGTTAATATTGCTTTGATTAAGCTTGGCGTTTTGTTATCTCAAACAAATTTTGTTAATGTTGAAAAAAGTGATGTTCTATTTACCAAATCGTTTGATTTTTTAAAATCAATAAAAGTTATAACATACGTTCAATTTTGACATTTACAATATTCCATAATATTTTTGAGATTAAAGATTTGCTCTGCGCGCAAGATTTATTTTTCCTAAATCTATCCTGATATTCACACAGTTGTGGATCCATTGAGGTTTGGCACGATTAAGAAGAGCTTTAGATAGAATCTTGTATTCAGCTTTCAAAAACGAAACTTCCCTGTAATATGGATTTTTGTAATATTAAAAAGAAATTTAAAATAAAAACACTACGAGAATATCAAATGTTGGCTAAAATATATCTGTTATAAATGTTACCTACCTTTTTTTTTACTTTCTAACGATAGAAAGCGATGTATTTCTACAATCTCTTTTTTGAATTTTTTCAGGGAAATATCATAATCCTTTATTCAATTTGTAAACACAAAATGTATTCAGTATGTACACAATTTAAATCGGTGGAAAGGAGAATTAGTCGTAGTTTTGGCTGAACCGTACTTTTCGGACGACTCTCGCAGCGGCTGACCGAAACAGATACTGGGTCATTATTAATATCGTATGGTTATTTTTTGGTACCGTATTTTATACGACCAATGTTGATCGTGCTATTGATGCGTGCTAGTCCACTTCCGGACACATTTTGAATTCGGTCCTGAATGATACGAGAACAGAAATAAATGGAAAAATCATAACAACAATTTAAATTATTTTTCCGATCCAGAGACTTATCCTTATTTTCTTTTTATTTAGCCGTTCGCTAGACTTTCAGAAAAAGCGATATTACTCTTCGTTTTCATTTTCATTGTGAATTAATTTTACTTTAGTTTACTTTAATTTTACTAATGCTGATGTATTGCTGCATGTACTGTGATGCCCAAGACACAGTAGGACATACGTTGCTCCACTGTCCGGAGCAGGAAGAGCACCGCGGCCGTGCTGCCTAGAAAATCTGACGGTGTATGTGCTAAAACTTGTAGAACAACTGGAGAGTATTGAGGAATCGTTAGGAAGACACTTCGGGCTACGGAAGCAAAGGAAAGGAGGTGAGGTTTCTAGTTGAATAGATTACTTAACCAAAGCTCTAATAGATGAAGAAAAGAAGAGAAGAGTGAAGGGTGAAGGACAGCCTCCTGTGGAGTCGTCGTTCGTCCGCGCTTATGTGGATGGGCGTCGACGATGAAGCACGGGAATTCTGGATCCTCTGAAGGCACCTCCCGGGCTGAATAATACTTGATTAATTGGTCCCGGCAGGAGAGAGGGTAAAATAGAAGGTTTAGTCGGTAGGCACAGGTACACGTACGCACATGTAATAACATCTTGCGGAACCCATTGCGAGTTCGACGTTCTGCCCGTAAATTCCTCAGACTCACCAAAAAATGAAAAGAATAAAAAAGTTATTGGTGATAAACTTTAGAAGTATATTTATTCTATTTGCGATAAATAATATGTTCTCCAATTTTCAAAAAGTGTCTTTCCCTACAAGATACTTTTCAAACATTTTTTACAGCCTGTTTATCATCTTTAACCGTCATTTTATTAACTGTTACAAAATAAGCTGCGTTATTATGTAGTATATTAATTATTTAAAGGATTCTTTTTCATAAAATAATACTGCGTGTGAATAATTAATTGAAAAATAATGTTTTTTGAATGTTTCCAACTAACTGAATACTTGATTTAACTATGCTGAACGGTTATTGCAAACTAAGAAAACGCTCAAAAACCACTTTCTAAAATTTTACTTAAATTTTAAAACAACATAACCATTCTGACTGTAAAATCACTATTATTATCATTAGTAGATAACGGTAGGGAAAGAGGATATATAAATTACATATTAATTACAAAATAAATGAAAAAATAATTATCATAAACATTGATTGGCAAATAAACAGTACTATAAAGAAGTATTTTATTTTGTGTTTTTTTTTTTACATTAGGGAAATTTCAGCTTATTATTCTCATTTTTTGCAATCTCAATCGAATGCTAAATTTAACATAAATATGTACCATTGCCTTTAAACCAGTTTAAATTCACGGTCAGTGGTTTAGGAAATTTAAATTAAGTTTACACTTTCGTTTGGAATTGCCTAAAAGAGTTATTTGTATTTTTACAGGCTTACAATGGTGGAACCGTGTCCTTAAATATTTCAGTTCATTTCCCGACAGCATATAGTGGTGAAATTTTACACAGCGATGCAAATCGGATGACATTACGATATTCAATTGTTAATTTCTCATATGTTTATATTTTATACATAGAACATTTATTTATAAATTGTCGGAGATTCAAGGGAAACATCTTGCGGAAAGGAGCTTAATTGATAAGATGTAATTATCGATCCGATAGTCTTTGACTTTCAATTCAATTTGAGATCAGGTAGCTGTTTAAGCGGATTTAATATAACTAATGTAAACCTTTTTAAAAAAATGTATTAAAAATGGCGGGCTCATTTTTGAACATTTATTATAAACCGGTCTTGTATACTAGTGTACAGTGTACTACTATATTTGGTCTAGTGTACTGTTTCTAAATAAAATTCTAAATTTTCTTTGTTTTATTCAACTTATCTTACACCATTTTATTCAGAATTAAAATCAAGGTTTATATAAGCGTTTTATTGGTTTTTACCCTTATCACAACGTTATAGTAGGTCAAACATAAAAAACAAGGTTTTTTAACCCAATTACTATTTTTTATCCCAGATTTCTCAAAAATTATTGCAGATAACGGTTCTGGAACCTAGTTAATTAGATTTTTAAAGTAAAAAAAACATTAGAAATCTTTGATTTTGTTCTTTAATTAACGTCCTAAAAATTTCAGTACGACCTGATTTCACCGGGGTAACAAAAATCCGAGCGAAATCTTTCACTAGCCGAAACTCGTAAACGAAGCATTTTAGGATATATATTTTTATGTTCTTTTTCAATTATTTTCAAGTGTAAAATAGATTATGAATGTTCCGGGAGATCTTGTGATACACTGTATATAAATAATGTAAAATTTCATTTAACTGATTAAAAGGTAGAAAATAAAAAGTAAAATAAAATGTTTAAAAACTTGCTTTCTTTAAAAAAAAAAAAAAGGGCATTAAAAAGAAAAAAATCATTTTGTTTTCAAGATTATTATTTTTAAAATAGTTTTATTTATGCATGGATAAAAAGAAAAGCGTGGGGCGCGCTATCTTTTCTTTTTAGAAAACTTTTCTTTTATGCGTACTCTTACATAGAGGTTTTTTTTTTAATTTTATTAACTGCTAGAAATACTGACTTCATAGTCTTCGTTATTATTTATTATTTCCCTCATCTATTTACTTTTATCTTTTTTTTTTGACTATGTTCTTAGTATCTACTGATGATGATCGTTTAACAGTCAAAATAGCCGGTTTTTTTTTTTTTTTTTAACCTCCGGAACCACAATTAAGTATATCTTGTGAAGGATGAGATGAATGAATTGTAGCGTGTGTGGAAAATGCCATACCTGACTGGGATTCGAACCCGGGACCTCCGGATGAAAGGCCGAGACGCTACCACTCGGCTACGGAGGCCGGCAAAGCTTAAATGTTTTATAAATATTTTGTTTGTAGTTTTTGAACATCTCCTTATTTTATAGTAAAGTTATTATTAATAATAATTTTTTTTTTTTACTCACCTCGCCCGCTCTTGTCTGTGGTGTAGTTTTAAATATTTCTTCGGCTTCTTCTAAAATGAAAAATAAAAAATAGCGACCAAAAATTAATATAAAAATGTTTTAACGTTAAGCACGTTTAATCTACCTGGTTTTCCATAGCCTAGGTAATATCGTCGTTCTCAAACGAGATCGCATGAACGTCGCACTCACTTAATTCCTTTTTTACTTCTTGTATGGATCTGTAGAGGACAACATACGTTTCACATCGAGTTAAAACCACCCTGGCACATGTCATTAAAGAAAAAATTAAAATTTCATCCTTTTCTTGCCGTTAATATTTAAGAATATTTCAATCGGTTGAAACCGACTGAGTTAATATCATCCCAATTTTCAAATTAAATGAACGAGGCGACGAAATATTGATTTTATTTAAATTAAAACCATTATTTTGAAAAAGATTTTTTCTTTAATTTATATTAATAATTGTAAATGAACATGTTATATTTAATAGTCCTGCTACAAGCCTCGAAATGTGTTCTTGATATTATTAAACGTGTATGCTACATTCCGTGTTAAAGATTTAGGATAAAATAAGTGAAAATTTCAATAAGAAATCATTTTAATGGTACATAATAAAAAAAAAAATAATGATATTACATAATTTTAAAAGCCAGTGTTGACCGGAAACCAATCGAGAAATCCTGGAAAATGCCCAAAACACCGACCTGGATCACCGAAATAAACAAGATATGCAAGAACTTTAAATTACAATAGAAGATTTACAAAACAAAACCGTAAACATAAAAATACTAAAAGAAGAAAACTTCAGATTTAAATTAAAAGAAAAGAAAACAACAATGAGGGTTTGTTTGAGAAGAACTCAAAAAAAAAAAAAAGCAAGATCTTCTGGATTGTATAAGAAGTATTGGGAAGCATTCAAGAATAATAATCAACAGAAAAGACGCAACTAGAATTGACTAAAGTGGTTCCCACGGTGGCCTCAAAAAAAATAAATACCGTGATCTAAATATCTCTTAACCGTCATCGTATTGTATTTCAGAATTCTCTAGTTAAAGTGTAATTAGACTATATGAAAACTAGATTGATTTCAAAAAGTCTCCATTTGATTTCTATCGACAAAAGGTCTATTTTTTTATTATTATTATTATTTCTTTTATTTTTATGTTTATGAAAACTTTCAGCCAAATATTGTGGGTAGTTAAACATTTTAAATTACAGACTTAAATCATTTTCAGGGATTTCCAATCAATCTTTTCTGTTTTTAGAACTAAATTAATCTTTAATTCTGGTTTTAAAATAATTTGTAAAAAAACATGTTACCTTTAAAGGAACCTTTTGTAAAAAAAAATTATGACTTATTTTTATAATTTCACCAAATAAAAATTAAAGAATTTTCTAAAATTAAATAAATTTCATGAATTATTTAATTGTAAACAAAAGTTATTTGTAGTTAACTTGAACCGACTGGGAAGTTATTTTTATTTAATTTTTTTTTAATTATTTTCAGTAATTTAATAATAATTTTATAGAAATCTTTGTTAAAAACAGTTCCTTAGCTTTATACTTCCCTTCAAGAATTCCACTCAGAAATGAAATAGGGGAAAAAGATATTAATGTATATTTCTCTTAAGTTATAATAAAAAAAAAAAAATAATAATTTTACTTATAAAATCAGCTGCATAAAATGAAAATTTTTAGACTAATAATAAAGTTGGCAGACTTGCATGAGATAGGTATTCCGTGCTGATTATTCTAACTTTCAAATAACCGATGCAATGTGTAGACATATTTATGGATCGTGATTGGAATAAAAAAAATTTTCGTTGTTCGATGGAGCGCAGTATTCGGTAGCCAATGACTGACCGTGACCTTAACAAGATATAATCGCGGATTTGTTGTAAGTTACTGCACTACTATACAAGTGCCCAAACTACGTTGCATGGAACCCAGGGCCGCCACGGCAACTGAGATTACCTATCGCGTTTTATTATAGCTGCGATCACACAAGCGTCTATTTTTTTTTTTCACTTGCCTAAATTTTGTGCCCGCTTTCTATCTTGCGACTTGCATATAATGCAAACGATCTCTGTGTCCAGAACATAATTGTCTAGATAACACTATCCGTTTACAGTTCACGTGACTATTTCGAGTATTTCTTGATTATTCCTAAACATTCCTGTCGTTCCCTATGTGTAATTTTTACATAACAATTAGGTATTGTGCGTAAAATTCTGATTGTTAGATTATTTTCATCCAATTCAATAATTAAATATAGTATATTAATATCTAAATTGAAAAATGTGTGTGTGCGTGTGTGCGTGCGTGTGTCCACAAACATGTCACAAAATAATAATTGTATTATTATTATTAAACGATAACTATTATATAATTATATGTAATAATTATTATATATAAATATTTAATAATAATAATATAATTATATATAATAATTATTATTAATAATAATTATTATATATAATTATATATTATATAATTATTTATTATTAATTTTAACAAAAAAACACAAATTTCTTATTATCGGAAATTTCAACTTCTTTATCTACATATATAAGAGCTGAAATTAATTGCCAAAATATCAAAAGAATCGATAAAAAAATTTGAGAAACATTTTTGTATAAATTCTATGGTGTAAATTATTTACTACTGTAGTAAGTTATAGAAATTTTTAAAGTAAAACTTTGAAATCGCTACCTAATTATTCTTCATCTTCCCAATTATTAATTTAAACTTCACATTAACGTATATTTGTTGTTATTACAAATCCTTCTTCAAACTATAGCATTCCGAAAAAAATTTTCAAAGTTTTTATAGTTCTACAAGTATATAGATTTGCGTAAGAGTTTGTAAACTTTAAATTGAAGCAAATAAAATAGTATTTTGAAACAGTTGTGTAACTGTAAGTACTACCGCCTCTTTTAATGAAATTGATATTTCTAATAAGTACACAACATACGTTGTGTGTGTGCGCGCGCGCGCGCGCGCGCGTGTGTGTGTGTGAAAATAAAATTTATTTTGGTTCTGTAATTATGTATACTAACCTCTTGTAGCCCCCAGTTTTGCTGCACATCTGCTATAAAACGATTCTGTTACAATGTAGAAGTCTGAAACATCCTTTTGTGAATCGTTTTGAAATATCTTGTCCTCTGTCTGAAGAAAACTATAGATTAATTTGCAATTCTCTATTTTATATTTAACAATACATTAGGTACGAAAAGGAAGAATATGTACTATGGCTTAAATATATTCATATTTTTTCTTTGTATAAAATTAAGTCTTTATCGTCCCCAAAGGTATTCTTATCTTAAAGCGACGGGAAGACTTGCTCAAGTGATTGTAAAGCTATACCGGCGGGAACGTAAATTTTTGATCGGGACAACCAAGCCGGGCAAGTCAAGGATGATGAGCTCGACGAAGAGGGATATTCTCATCCTTCTGGTTGGAGTTTGTGGGTAGGAACGAGAATCCTATCGTCTTGAAAAGACTGAAAATTACCCAAAAAATAAAAATATCTCAGAATAGGACAAGTTTTTGGGCTAAATAAAGATGAAACCCTAAATAAATTATGAAGATAGAAACTTGTAATATTATAAGTCTTTCATAGAACGCGAACCTTATAAGGACTTTCCGGTGAGTTAGATAGATAAGTCTTTGACTTGATAGTTTTTAGATGGACAAGTGATGGTGACATAGAAGCGATAATTACATATCAATGTACGCGGGAAATAACACAGACAAGAGTTTGGTACAGGGTCTGCATTACGAAAGTTCTTGTGGAATTCCATTTTGAATTTTCAATCAGTAAATGAGCGAATCACGCGGTTTCAAATTGAGGGAAAATAGACAAACATAACCTTTCATAATGCTCACTAATCTAATGAGGATAAAGATGCAGGAACTAAAAAAAAGTTTTACAATACATACACTCCTACAAAAGATACCAAGAAATGACCTCATAATGTGGACGACTTTAACGCATAAATTGGAAGGAGGAGAGATTCAGAAATGACTGCTAACAAGAGTTTATTTGATCTTTCCAATAAAAACTGAATCACTTGACAAAACCTGTAGATTAATAGCGAACGAATTAGTCGCGACTAGCAAGAAGATGATGCGGAAGAATATCTACAAGCAAACGTGGAACTCTCTTGATGGTAACACAATGAATCAACTTGATCACATAATGGCAAATAGGAAATTTTTAAACAACCTAGAGAAGGTTAGAAGCTTTAGAGAAGTAGAATGCAATAGTAATCACTTCTTGGTTGGAGCAAATCTTAGAATAAAGTTTAGTAGAAATAAAGAAGCAGGAAATCAGTTCCGTTCTAACTCAGACGACCTTAATGCTCCAGTTATTGAAAACAAATTTATTTGTTAAATTTCAAATGTCTTTTGGAATAACGGTGTGAAAACCCAAAAAGAAAAGATGTAGAGCAGATAAACATTTACTGGATGTGCTGAAAAATATCTCACTAAGAAATAGCAATACATGAAAAAAGCAACAGAAAAGACAGGGTTATTATAAAACTAGCATTTAACCACTCGTTTTATATGGTAATGGAAACATGGAGTATCACAAAACAAATAGAAAATAGAATTCAATGTTTTGAAAATAAAATATTACCCATTATATTTAGGGTCCCGTGAAAGATAACATATCACAAGATTGAAGGAGACGAAAAAATAATCAAATTCACGAATTATGCAAAGAATCCCTTATCAGAGACATAAAAAATAATGGACTGAAGGGGTTGGGTCATGTGGAGCGCATGAAGGAAGGTAGAGTCTGCAGAAGACCTTAGAGTGGTGTGGATGTGAATAGACAAAGAGGCGACGAAGGCAATGGATGGATGGATAGTGTATTGTGGAATTTTCGGGAGATTGGTGCGGTGGACGGGGAGGAGCTGTTAAGGAACCGTGAGAGATGGAAGACGGCTGTGCTTGGAGTCAAGAGCCACCAGGGTACAGAATGCTAAAACTCAAATTAAAAAAATAAGTTTTAAGTATTTTATGCACTGTAGAATCTGAATGTGTGTACATCAGTCGGATGGTTTACATATAATCTGTGTATGGGTCATTCGATCGACAACACTTTTTTTATACAATATTTTCTCATTATTACCTCAAATTAATTTCACAGCTATTTCCTTTCCTTACCCTTTTCCAAATGTTTCTTTTCAAAATTTGTGTTTAATGAAAGTATGAGTATAGATTTTTAATCACTTACCTCAACGTAGCTCTTAATTATATACATATCGCCCGAATCATGACCTTCAACAGATATTATTTGTACTATCCGGTGTTTCAAATGAAACTTAGATAAAATTTGATACAATTGCGTTTCCAAACCCTATTATCTTCTTTTTTTTTCTATTCCTAAGAATCAACATTCCTAAGTCATCATTCCTAAGTCTCTGGAGGTGATAGACAAATTTAAGGGATCAAAATATATCAATTTAAGGGATTCAGTATATCAAAACTAACAAAAACATTCATGTAGACAAATGTCTTACCTCGTTTCATTCTCCTACTGTCTACCACTTTGTGGTTTTACAATAAAAATTATATCCTAAGAACGGTCTGAGATTTTTTAATGAAATTTCAATCTTATCCCCTAATTTTTATTCTATATAAATAACTTACTAAAACTAAAAACAAAAAATTGTGGTATAATATCTTTCGCTGATGACACTGCTTTGATTTTCATGATCTTCTCATGGGATGAGGTTGTAAGATCAGCTGAAGAAGTTGTTAGGGGTATCAAAGCTTAATTTGACGAACGTCAAACGTCTACTAACGTTAAATATTAAAAGAAGAGCGTGTTTATGACGTTTTCTTAAAATCACGGTAGTCAGCCTCCTAATCTAATAGTTTAACTCTGCATTCAATAAACTGCAAAAGGCCAACTTTTACTCCATGTTTATGTCCCAAACCAGAGAAATTAGATTAAATTAAAGATAAATCCTCACCTTAAACGGGACGCCCACATTAACAATATATGCAAAAGAATTAATCACTTAATCTAGATTTCACCCGATTAGTAAACTAAAAACTAATAATATAGCTAGACTTGTATACTTTTCGTACGCCCAATCAGTATTGAAATAGGGAATATGTTAGTGGGATAGGACAAGAAACGAGCCCTTTAATAAACCGTATGTGCTTCAAAAAACTTAATAAAAGTAGTCTTAAATAGGCCCAGACCTTATCCTACCAGCTGACCTATTCCGGGAATTTGACGCGTTAACAGTGAGACAGTTCTATGTCAAAAGCATCCCTTTATTTGTTAACAAAAATATAAACCTGTTTAATACTGGTGATTCTTCATAAAACTTGAGGCCATCTAGTATCACCTTTATAACACATCCCAACCCCGTAAGGGGAAGATAGGCACCTGGTGACGATATCGGTCGTCATACCACTCCTTCCGTTTGTACCCCTGATGGGCTTTACCGGAGGTCGTCTGCAGACCCTCTAACTGATTACATCTCACAGTCATCAGCCAGGCCTCGGTCAGGATGCCACCGATGTAAATGCCTCGTTAGACATTATCAGTGAATTTTAAGTCAGCCGTTGCCTTCGACCTACACCGTCATCCTGTAAACTAACAAACCGTAATCGCGGAAGCGCGAACCCCGTGCCTAATCCACTTTCCATACTAACTTATGTGACTGTAAATATCCCAACCATCGTTTATTATACGAGTCAATGCGTGCCAATTCACCATCTAAAAACGGTTTATCGCAATAACGAAATCTGACTCCGGCAGGGCCGCGCCCTCACTCCAAGGAAGCGAAGACGCCATCCCGCCTGAGCCACTTCACAACATTAAAAACAATCGTAAACCCACGAGAAATATTTTACCGTATCTCAATGCCAAAACGCCTACCTACAGCTACTAAATTGTCCAAGCCGAAGCCCTAGCCACCCAGGATTCTATCATACTCAAACTCCATCAGCTGATCTACGCAAAGCAAGAAATCGTAGGAAGACAGTGACTATCGACCACTTACACAAAAATGACCAAACGGTTTGCAGAAACATTTCATGTATATTTCTGCTAAAATAATAAATTTTTTTCCGGGTAAATTTATGTACAGCAGAGTGAATAAAAAAACTCCTTAGATGAGTGGATAATTACAAATAATATGTACGAATCTCTATTCTAAACATGTTTTTGCTATCCTATCTAAATGATACATAATTAGTTAATTTTTTAATTCATGATTAATAACGTTTTGGTTTTTTTTAATAATATCCTGTAACGGAGTTGATCCAAACTTATTAACGATAAATTTATAAAAATTACAGTCATAGTATTAATACTACGATTATTTATAATTATTTTGCATTATATTTTTACAAAATGGTGGTAACAACATAACATATACAACAGTATACATTTTACTCCAATTTATACAATATACTAAGCATAAAAGTGTACAGCAATATAAATATTATTTACATC
>JAAAKQ030198086.1:0-11904 GCA_010016005.3 Zanna intricata
ATTGGAAATGCCATCAGTGGGAGCCCGACACTCCGTGCGTAAATGCATTTCCACCTCCCTCCCAAAAAAAAAAAAAAAATACTGAACACAGTAAGGTTTTATACTGTAAATTTAACGTAACACATTATATAAAAAAAACAATTTTATTTTAAAATTATTATAAATGGCAATAGAAAAAACTACATGAAATCTAAACTTTCTGAATATTAAAAAAAAAAAAAAATTCATTAAAATTATATCAGTGGTAAAAATTATATTTGGTTTATTAATATACAACAAGATTCATACTCTTAATCATAAATATATAGTCATTCACACACAATTTTGTGTTTAGAGTGATTATTATTTACATTACATATTTGCATTCAATCTAAAAATATAAAATGGGACATACACATTTATATTTTATATACATGCATACATGTTATGACACTCTTAACATAAAATTTATATATTAACATTCATGCATAATATTTACAAGATTCATTTTAACATTTATAATAAGCAAAGTTTTATAAAATTAATTATCAGTTGCACTTCATGGAATAAAGAAATTAAAATTTGTTTCAAAACTGAATCGAGGCATTTAGAAAAAACTGTATAAGTGAAGTGTCCGTAAATAAACTTTTAAACGTTTTTAAAAATTAGGCGAGGTTTTCTGTAAATTAGCAAACATTAATAATTTTTTTAATCTTCCTTCAAAATTCTATATCCACAATCTATTGACCTACTGCCACCTTTTTTTTTTTATTAATTTGATAAATATTAGTTATTTTAATCAAATAAAAAAAAAAATTTCCACATTAACTGATTTAAATATATATAACCAACATATGCCATTTCTACAGTTAATTAACATACAAAAACTGAACACTTAAGTAAATTAAACAATAATATTAATTTGTAAATTGAATGCAATAAATATTATATACTATTATATCTTGTAAACAAATTATTAATAATAATAATAATAATAATAAAAGCAGTATACCATCTGTGTCAGGAATATTGGAAAGCACCATTCAGTAAATAAATACACATACATAATCATCAGTAACCATCTGATTAAAAAAAATTATATATGTATTTATAAAAAAAATTAAAAAAAATTACCTGAAACTTAACCTTGGAAGAGTAACGGTGGCAACCAGGTATTTTGAGTCGCAATGGAAATAATTAAATCTAACTGTATAGCTTATGTTTGTCCATAAGTTTATCATCATGTTCATGGACTGTAGGAAAACTGTAACTATCCATCTTTGTTATGATAATATGTAATCCATGATAGCTTATATATACATTAATTTATGCATGTGTGTGTGTGTGTTTGGTTTGAAAACCATACCAAGATAAGAGATATTTTTTCTATAGTATATAAAGCACAAAGTTAAAACTAGATTGGCCTATATTATCAATTCTTCTGCTCCTAATATGCATACTATTCTTCCATTATTTTTGTATATTCATACTGTTTTTCAATTCAACTTTTGGCTGCAATATAAAACTTTCATATCATTGCAGATACCTTTGGACAATATTTACAGGGTAGATACCATGGTTTGTTTCATAACATCAGAAGCAGCTATTATCAACTAATAATCAATATATTTAGGTTTTATACTGTTCTGAATAATATTCATATATCAAAAAACTATTTGAAAACAAATTATTAACAACTGTATGTATTAAAATCAAGTAATACCTAATACATAGAAGCCAATAAAGTTTAGTGAATTAAATTAAAACTTTTCCTATAATTTAACATCTATTTGCCAGAGTTATAAATACAAGGTCAAGAATTAGGTAAATTAATACTATTTTTTAATATATATTATGAAGAATTTCAAGGTTATTAACAGGGTTACCAACTGGAATAATATACTGTACGTTATTAGTAAATAATCTTGAGAAATAATTTATAAAATAATAATTAGTAATACATAAATATATATTTTAATTTTTATAAAATAATAACAAAATAATTAATTGAAAATAATTAGCTTTGTTTTACTTACTTTAAACTACATAATAGTAATTATTAAATTAAATTTAAGATGTAAAATAGATACAGGTAAAATTAAAAATTTAATTTATTGAATAATATATATATATATATATATATATGTATTTAATTTTTTAAATAACTAATAAGTTTTTTACCAAGTATTTTTGTAATCATAAGTACCATAAACCATAAAAAAAACTTTATAATTAGAACTGATAAAAGAGAATTCAATCAGTTTGCAGTTTGTGGTAAATACGTTCGTTATTTATGTCAGAAATATTACAATCATTACTATTATTTTTACTGCTAACTTTAATTCTTAAATGTTGGGCAAATATTAGACAGAATCAGGGAGCGCTTTAAGAAATATACTTTAAAAAAAAATTGAAAATAAGGTGAAAGCTATTAAAGTTTAAATAACAATATAAGATGAAAAATTTATAATAACAAAATTGAAGTAAATCGTGAAATTATAGCAAATAAATATATTATGATAGGTATATATAAATTTTACCTGTATGCAGAAAAACGGAGCATATGAACAAATTTGAGGGCTTTTTTTTTTATTTTTTTTTTTAACCTCCGGAACGACAATTAAGTATATCTTCAGAGGGATGAAATGAATGAATTGTAGCGTGTGTGAAAAATGCCATGCCTGACCGGGATTCAAACCCGGGACCTTCAGATGAAAGGCCAAGACTACTACTCGGTCACAGAGGCCGGCCGAATTTGAGGGCTAAGGGTTAATATCATAACTTTCATTTGAAGATGTGCCATTATTAATTCACAGGAGACAATCAAAGTATATTTTATCAATAAATAAATTCAGTATATTAGATATTTTGCTACTTTAAAATTTTATTTTTAAAATCAGTAGAATTTCTGTCAAGTGATTCACACTAATTTTTATACTAAAAAGAAAATATGTATAAGATATTTGAAATGTATATGAATTCTTTCTGGTACAATACAAAATAGCTAATTTTTTTTTAGCTTTTATGTGAGTTTTCAGTTTTTTAATAGAATTTTGATAAATAGATTTTGAGTTCAGAAGAAAAGCAGATGTTTCTATATATGAAGAAAGTTTTTCATTGTTATTAGAAATGAGTTGGTTAAAATATTTGTTCTGTATTTTTTTATATATTAAAAATGTTTATTATTCTTGTCTTTGTCTTTTTTTTCCAAGTTTACAAAATTAATATGTTTTATCAACTGATCATCATTTGATTAAAGTTAGGAAAAAGTATTTATGATATACTTTATAAATACAGTAGATCTTTTTTACAGCATTGTAAGAAAAAAAAAGAAATTTTATAATATAAATGCCATCAAAATTTCCCTCTAGAAAATAAATGAATGAAATAAAAAAAAAAAAAAAACAAATTTTTTTTTTATTAACGTATCAATTTTGTGTCTTACATCCTATCTTTTTTAGCAGAAAGTATAGTTTATTTATTTTATATTATGAAATTCTTCGTTCTCTGTTGGAAATTTCCATCAAATTATATATTATATACAACTTTCAATGAATAAATCAAGAGGTTTGTTTTACAAAATTTTTGAATAATTCATAAAAAAAAAATAATTAAAAAAAAATTAAACTTTAACAAAATAACAATAATTTATAATTAAACTAAATAATAATTAATCAATCAAATATGGCTAGAATGGTTGACAATCATTTTTTTTTTAAGGATGATTAACCAAACAAAAAAATGAATCATTTGAATCAAAACAGCAACGAAATAACTCTAAAAACATTTATCAAATTATGGAGAGAAACTGCAAGACATTTAAGAAGACAAAAAAAAAATTAAGATTTGAAATATTTTTATGTGATAACTGCACACAATTTTGTGTATGTTGATATATTTCACAATTCTGCACCCATCCCATTTTAAAATTACAATTAGATATATGTCTGACCATACTCTTTCAAAAAATATTATGTAAAATAAAAGAAATAATATTATAATGTAAATATAACAAATGTAAACGTAATTAAAAAAAAATAGATGCTATTAGGGAATAGCTATTAGAGGATAGGGAATCTTGGAGAGCTGCATCAAACCAGTCAAATGACTTAAGACAAAAAAAAAAAGATTTTATTAGATGTTAAAAAATTCCTGTTATGCTGGCTGCGTTAATTAAACTGTGAAGATTTGAGCACATAGTTTTATATATATATATAGTTTATATGTTTTTATATTTGAGTAATGAATTGAAAAATTGTGAAAATTTGGGAGGCAATTGTTCTAATGTGTAATATTACAACTGTTGAAGTTATTTTATATTATTTTAATGATTTAATAATATTAATGAAAGATTTTTAAGAAATGTGTTTTTCTATAGCTTTACAAATAGATTTTTCTGAAAGTATTATAAAGATTATCTCTAGATGTGATAATTATATGGCCAACTAACTAAATTAGAAGCTCATTTTATCATGATAGAAAATTACTACAAAAAAAAAAAAAAAACAGAAATAAGTGTTCCTCTATTAAAATAACTTATGAATATATGATATAATCCATCTATCATATTTTATTTATTATTTTATCCTGTATATATTTATAAAAAGCAACAAACAAGACCTAAATTTTTAATTTTTGACATGATAATTGGCCAAAGTATCAAATTATTTAATAGCATACATCAAACTTATACTGAATCGTTTTTTTTTTTATGTATAATTTTGTAATAATGTCATAATAATGGTAGAAGAAATCTTTATTCTTATTTAGATATAGTATAACATTTTAGCTTATACTTAATAATTTTATCATTTTAGAAGTATAAAAATGAATAAAAAAAACAAAAACATTAATTGAATTAAAACAAAAAATTACCTGTATCTAAATTACATTTTATTATGAAACAATAGTAATTACAATAAAAAAAAAAAAAACAGATGAAAAATATATTGATTTTTTAAAATAAAAAAAAAAAAGTATATTTTATGAAAATTTTTTTTTTTTAAATTTTGTTTTAATTAAAATGTTTTGCATGTTTCTATGGATAAAAAATGATGATGATAATAATAATTATATTACTTGTAATTAAAATTCATGCAACATATAAATAAATTGTACTACCCTGTTTATATAATACAGATAATAATGATAAATATCACTGTACTACAATCCAATGAGAAATGTTAATATGATAAATAAGTGAGATAGCATAAATATAAAATTAATGTGATTAAAAAATAGAATATATATTAAACTTAATGATCCAGATATTGAAGAATAGGCCGCTCCTCTCAATAAAATTAAAATAAAAAAAATTATATTTGAAAAGAAATTTATAAATAAAATACAAAAATAACATTACAAACACGATGAAACATCACAATAATAATAAAAAAACAAAAAAAAAAAAAAATGGCAAAATAACACTGGATTGTCATTAAATATTTCTACGTACATACCTCTATACAAATATATACCCTATATATTAAAACAGCACACAAAATCATTAGTATTATTAATAATAATAATAATATTGGAAATTACTCATTCATTATTAATATTATTATTATTATAATAATTATTATTTTTTTTCTAATAATTTATTACAAAAAAGTCACGCCTTCTAAAAGCTCTTTGGTAACATAATAACACGAGATGTAAGATACAATACAGTACAATACCATACAATAATTATTTATTAATATTAATAAATTTATAATATATTTATCAGTTCTTCTTAAAAATAGTTTATTAATTACCTTATTACTTAATAATTATTTAATAATTCATTTTACAAATAATCACAATATTACATTCAGTATTCAGTTTACTTTAAAAAATGAAAAAAAAAAAAAGAAGCAATTGTACATATATATATTTACACACATATACTAAAAATAAAAAAAAAAAAATGTATGTATTATTACATTAAAAAATGTCAAAATAATATAATTTTTACGTAAATGTGATGTAATATTTATTATGTAATATTATCTAAAATATTATATAATGTATTATTTATGTAATATTATACATGTATATCTCCAATGTATAACATAATATGGTATGACTTCATTTATGTAATAATAAATTCATGTATTTACATGTATTCATATATGTAAATGCTAAACATACATTACTGTTTTTACTCACAAATAAATATAAATATCTGTGTGAGCGCTTTTTTTCTCTGATTTATACAAATGTTTATTTATATTTCACTTATATTAACGTAATTAAGTACATCTTATAACCATACAAATAAATAAAAAAAAAGAAACAAACAAAAAAAAACCTGATTTATCAATTATTAATTAATTATACAATTATTTTAAAAAATAAACTAGATATATAGATAATTTAAAAAATCTACTAACTAATAATAACTTAAAAAGAGATAACGGGAGTATTTTTAAAATTTATTATTAAAAATGTCTCTAATATATTTTATATACATATTTTTTTTTTTTTATTTAAACACAGAATACATTAGTGAAAAGAAATAATTTTAAAAACACACAGTATAATTAAAACAGCACCAAATTCTACAAATAAATATATTAAAATTCAATTAAAATAAATCATAATAAAATTACAGTAAAACCTTATTATAATGCTTCTAATTTATGTAATTTTTTAAAATGTTTTATAATATTAAAATTAAAAAAAATAAAAAAAAACACAAAGGATAAAAATCACTTTTTTGTTTTATTTTATATGAGTATAATAAATATTTAATAAAATGATGCAAGTTAAATAAAAAAAAACTATACATAATAGTTTTAGTTTCGATACGTTAAACTGCAGAACACTACAGAGGTAAAATCTCCACCAATCATTTATTTACATTGCCATTGCAAAACAAGAATAAATTATTATCTTGTTTACATCCTATTTTTTTTTTTTTAAATTATATTATTCATATTACAATAAAAATTATAAGTAAATTATTATTTCTATATAACTTTAATGTTTAAAGTTTGTTAATGTAAATATATTTTACATTAACTCCTCTCATACAAGCAACCATTTTTTAATGTGTATATATATTGATAATTAATTTGTAATAATTTAAAACATGTAATTTTGTAAAGTACTCCTCCTCCACAGAATAAATTAATGTTAAACAACATCTGTTGAGAATTAATAAAATGATTAGCATTTAAAAAAATGTGTCTATTATATAGATAGAGTATTATTGATGACAAGCCCTATGAACGTAGTTGCTACAATGATTTACTTCAATAGCAGGGTTAAATATATTAAATAAAAAACTAGTATTTATTATAACTTAAATATGAAATCATGGAAAAATAAAATTTTTTCCTAAAATACCAGAAAAAATAATTAAATAGAAATAAATTTACTAGAAATTGTAGTAGCAGATTTTTGTAAGTGTATAATGAAAATTAATAAATCAATATATATATATATATATTTTGCCAATTAAGTTTATTAGTTAATATATTCAAGGACAGATCCAGTAAGAGAGAGAGCATTGGGCAGATATTTATTTGCATAATAGTTCATGAAATTAATTTTTTTTTTTATATAGATATAAATGTATTAATTTTTAATAAAATATTAAATAATTTTTTAATTTATAGCTCAAAAGAAAGTTACTATAAAATTTTGAATTCAAGTAGAAATTTTTATTGATCAAGTAAAAAAAAAAAGAATAATTAAAAACCAGATAGATTACAATAAAAAAATAAAGATAAAATAATAGCCACCATCTAAAGGAATATGTCTATGAAATTAAAGTTTGAGGATAATTTAACATCAGCACACAGTGTTTTTGATATTATTTAAACCAGTGATTCCCATACAAAATTATGTGCACCGTGGTTTCCCAGGGGCGCCGCGGTGCCGTCATAACAGCGCCGCAAAATATTCAATTAAGCAATTCTGCAATTTTCTTGGAATTTCCAATTCTCGAATTTTCGCGGCAACAATCATGTATGCTGACAAAATTCCAAGAACCATATGGTGGTAGACTGGACAACCACATGGTGATTGTCCAGTCTCAATATGGATATTACCAAAACAGTTGAAATTAGATATCTTATATTATCCCAAGGAAAATGGTAAGTATCTGTTTTTAATTTTTTGCTGTTAAATGGGTAATCGATTTTAAAAGGAAAGTTTTCCAATTTTTCAAGAAAGACAAAAATTTAGAAAAAAATCTGATGTATTAAGGGTGCCGCGGAAAAAATCCGATTATTTAGGAAACTGCAAACTGAAAAAGATTGGGAACCTCTGATTTAAACTATGAAAGATACTAGATATCAATTACTTTACAGTTTAAGAAATGTTTAAAAAATCATCTTTTTATAACTAAAAATAAAATTTGGGAGATAAAAACAATTTAGTTAAAAAGCAATTGATTCAACATTATGTATTTAATGCATAGAGTCAAGTATTATGATATGTTTAAGTGAAAAACTAAAAAGGAAAAATTTAAAAGTAATTTTAAGTGGGGAAATAAATTTTTCACATGATTGTTTATTTTCATATTTTATTTATATAATGTATTAATTTAATTTTCATTAGAGATTATACAATAATTATAATTTATTTTAATTGTTTATATAAACATTAAAAATTATTAATCTCAGTTTTTAATTACCTTTCAGTTCATTTGGTATGCACTCATATAGAGAGATGAAAAATGTTTTTCTATAACCTTAGTCTGTATGTTATTCATACTACATCACAGATTCATCTAGCAATCTTTAGAAAAACTTTAAAAAATTATTATTTGTAAAATATAATGAATAAAAATAAATTTTGACTAGCTAGAATATTATGTTTCTAAACATCTTTACTTAAAAAAATCCACAGTGTATAAAAATAAATCTCAGAAAACATGCTCTAGATAATTTTTACTTTTTATATTCTACTTTCTTATTGCAATATTCTTTAATAATTTTTTCTTCTAACACCTTAACGAACATTATAAATAGGTTTTACTTTGTTAAAAACAAAAATAACTAATATTATTTTTTAATCTAATAATAATAATAATAATAATAATAGCAATATTGTTATTATTAATATTAAACTGCCTCTACTACAGTAGTTATTTTAAATAATATTTGTTACACTAAGCTGCAAATAATAATCTGGCACGAAAGGAAGTTTATTAATTTATTTTTCTTTCTTCTTTTTTACGAAAATTATTACATTTTTTTTTATTACAATAACAATATATGTGATGTTATCATATCATTCACACTTAATTAAAAGAAAAAGGTAATAAAAATATTACATACCACTTTTAAGCACTTTTTTTTCAAAAAATCATTTTTAACAGTCAATTATTATTATGTAATATAATACAAAACAATACATATTGTTTTTTTTTTTTTTTATTATTAATCATCAAGTGAAAAAATAAATGTTGTTTTTATCACAATTTTACACAAAGAAGAAACGAAACAAAATTTTATTTTCATGTAGAATCTTCATGTCGATGTGTTCTTCGTTTACGTTTCCTACGAGTATCTTTACGAAAAGCGACATTACCAGGATCATCCGCTAATTGTGGATATCTTTGAACACTATGAATATCAGAACCATCGTAACCGTCGACTCTACCGCGTAATATTAATTCTTCTCTTTCTTCTTCGGTCCATTCACTTCTTCCAGAAAGTCCAGAAGTGACTAATGTTTTTTCTATTTCCCATGCACGTTCGACAGCACGTTTATGTGCGTGTTTTAAAAGTCGATGACGTTCTTGTTGCGGATCAGCACCGTATCTTAATGAGACAACAGCGTCAGCACTGTGAAGTCGAAGTTCTTTACCATCAGCTGTCTCGTGAGTAGATACATTAAACATTCCGCCTAGTCTTCGTAACTCTTCTAGATCATCTCGAAGTTTCAAAGCATTATCCTGTTATAAAAAAAATAATAATATTGAATTCTTGAATTAAAAAGACTACTTAGTACTTTTAATTGATATTAAATATCGTTCAATTATTGAGATAAACAGATTTAATTACATATTCTATGAGCCCAAATAAATATATATGCACTAAATTGTTTTTATAAAATATTTAATTAATTGCAACAGAAATTATTCAATTTGCTACTATGAAAAATTAAACATATTACACTCCGCCTTAAAAGAAATTTATATTTTTTAGCAATATTCCTGCCTATAACCTCAAAAATACATTTTCTAAAACAATTGTTCAATAAACTAAATATCCTATGAAAACAAATTAAAAATTTTGCGCAATTGTAACAAATTTAAAAAAATTTGAAATATTCATTGTTCATTAAAGTTGAAGTGCAATAAAAAAAATTATTTTAATTAAATTATTTTATTTCCCAGTAAGAGTTCTCATATAACATAAGTGATAAGTGATTTTAATATTTTTTAAAAGATATCAAAGAAGTAACAGCTACTTTAAAATTTATGAATACACCAATCTAACAACATAAAATATTGAATATTAATTGTCTTTTGTTTACTATGTTAAGAATGTAGTGAAATCAATAGTGGTTGTATAGTTTAATTAGATTCTTTATTTATTAGGAAAAATTTGAAATGTTCTATGAGATCTTTATGCAATTGTAATTGGGATACATTTCAACATGAAGATCATAAATATTTCTTGTTTTGCAGCAATGAGTCATACACCATAAAATGAATATTTATTATGAATGTTTTCCACACACCAGTGGAAAATTGTAGATTTTATTTATAATTATCAACACTGTCATGGAAATATATTAAAATAAATAGGTATAAATTTCAAGAGACGTTTAAATAATATTAATAAAAAAATATTAGGAAACAAAGAGTATAAAAATTCATAAATCAATTATAAATTAAATTGAGAAATTAAATTTTGAATAAAGGGAAAAATGGAAAAAATAATAAAATAATTGAAAAAAAAAAAAAAACGATACTTACTTTAACAAAGTAGAAAAGATCTTGATCATGTTGTGTAAAGTGGAGATCAAGGAAATGCGAATTATTGAACACTGAAGTAACAACATCTTGTACAACACTATTAACACCATCAACTATTGATACAAGAGCTCTACCACCTGATCTTGATATTAATAAACCTTCACCAAATACAGCTCTTCTATATGCGACACGAGGTAACAAATTTCGTGTTCTGGCTTCCATTTTCAATAAAGGTTCAGCCACAAATCCCAATGAACCAAAATTACCGGTTACCTGAAAATAAATTTTTTTTTTAAATTAAAAAAGTAATCGTAAATTAATAACCATCCTACTAAAAAAAAATTCTAAAATTAAATTTTCCATAAAGAATTTCTATTAAAATACTTAAACAACAAAACAAAATTTAAATTCCATATTCTGAAAGAAATGAAAATAAAAGATTAATACAACATTAAATTAACAGATGTAAACATTAATTTATGTATATTTTGGTATGTTGAATGTTCATAAGACTTTTGTTTTAAATATTCAAACATTATTTTTTGTATATTTTGATTTTATATCAAAGTCTGCTTAGTGACATTCCATTTTTTAAGATTTTTTTTTTTAAATTTAATTTTAAAAATAACTTAAAGCTGATCAAAACCTACATTGAAATAAAATTCAAAATTTTGCAATTACTTTCTAAAATTTTCTCTAGAATCTAGAATCTAAGACTGATTAAAAAAAAAAGTAATTAGACATTTCAGATCACTTATATGCAATTTAATTACAAGTTTCTACTGAAATCAAAATATTTTTTAAACCATGATTACACTTTTTATCTGTAATTCCAGAAGATGAGACGACTGAAATTTTAATATTTTCATAAGATATATAAAATAGATTATAATATATTCTGGATTTTTATTTCTATTCAATACCTACAGTGACCGAAATAATGATAGGTTCACTTTAATTTCTTGACATAAAAGTATGTTTTAAGTAGTATTTTTTATTTT
>JAAAKQ030198119.1:0-29487 GCA_010016005.3 Zanna intricata
GGTTAACTCAATTGAATCTATGATATTGGCTGCACTGCCACTAGAAAGCGATTGCTTCAAAAAATAAAATTTATGAAATTTATGAAAATTTATCATCAAGTGAGGGGTTCTTATCAACAATTGCATTAAATAATTCTTTAAATCCTCATCCAATCCTCATACTTTCCTGAAAATGTAGGGATCTTTATTTGAGGAAGTTTTACTTGAACTGAGTTTGGTGATTTTAAAATACTAGTTTCATGTTTTATTATGGAAAATGATTGATTAGGGTCTGAATGAAATTGTTTGATTAATAGTTCTGCTTCAGTTATGGTTTCGAAGTAAGAGTCTTCAAAGTCAGAACGTTCCTGTGGATTTTGAATATTGCCTTTTTCATCATCTAAACCTTCAATCTCGTCCTGAATTGTATTAAACTCATCCCAGCATTCTTTAATTTTATCAAATCGCAACGGTAGTTGTGCGATCTCTTTAGAATTATTAGCTGTACACATTGTCAAAAATGTTTTAAATCTAGTTATTTTAGCCTTTACAAGGCCACGTTTCCTGATTAATTCTTCCATTTTGTTGAATAACAATGAATTTATTGGGCAAAAAGTGAATTATACCATTTGTTGAATCGGACAAGAAAACATGAATAGCAAAATCTCACGAGCATATTTATAAAACTACATTTGTAGAAATTGACATAATAGTTATAAAAATTTCTATATAAAAGACGACAGGATTAAAAATAAACATTGCGTTTGTAAAGAAGTCGAATTAATCAAATAAATTAACAAATATAACAAGTAAATTAATGTAATATGAAGATAACAAATAACATATCGTAGAATACTAATAACAAAAAATAGAAGGTTGCAGGGTAGGCAAAACAAACAGATAAGAAAATTAGGAGAATTGAAAATGATAAGACTTACTTTCACACTGATAGGAAAGGAATTCACTGATAATCGGCTACCAAGCTTACTCACACCGGCTTGCAGCAACAATAAGTCGATTGGCCTATGGAGTTGAATCACCATAACACGATCCATAAACTTTATGCAACACACTGATTTAATAAATACGAAAGTACTTAGCACTGTAGTTATATACGAGAGACTAGTTATTATTTTGGTTAACACAATTTATTTTTTTTATACACCATATTAACTGTATTATTTGCTGTTTAGAGCTAATGGCAATTTTTAATGAATAAACGTCAACTAATTACATACGAATTGAACCTACGTTCCCGGGTTTCGGCACCAAAATGGTTTGGGCTGGAGGCGCATTAAATAAAAAAACACCACACTCGATATTAAAAAATGTATAATGAATTTTGTGAACTATAAATTGAATACATAGAGGTTACTGTAATGATTGAAATACATGAATAATAATACATATGCTCACTCCAGACATCCCCACCATAATGAAAATATAAATCCAAGCCTTAACCAATTACTTTATTTATCTAATTAATCATATCTGTATTCTGTGTAAATTTTTGTTCTTGTAGCAAGTTTTTACAATTTTGATTTTTTTATGATGAAATGCACTCTAATTATCTTTATATTATGTTTTTATATTTTATTATTATTTTTTATCATATAACACTTTTGGTTGTTGATAGTTTAATTATAAATACTCCTTAGTTTATACATCCAATTAACTCAGTAAAAACCTATGTATGTTCTGATTCTGCAGAGTTCTTTATACTGTGTATTACTATAAGTTTTTTGAACATAATTTATTAAACAATGGATGTGCATTACAAAAATGGAAACAATCATTAGTATTGTTCATATCAGTGAAACGGAACAAATGATAAAAATTATAATAATATTCAGAATAGATAATTCTAGAAACTTCTGGAAATTATTTGTAGTAGAAAGAATAAAAGGAAATTTAAAAAAAAAATGTATTCTGTATAAATGTCGATAGGGTTAGGAAATTATTAAGAGTAGTGTAGCTTACCTTCTACGGATGTAAAATGTCTTTGTGGGGTTCATCTCAATTAGTAATAAAGCTTTAGAAGAAGAAGCAGGTGATGATGGTGATAAGAGTACTGGAGAATCACCAGTAAAATCTAAAAGATTTGCAAAATCTTTGTGTAGTTGAAAGAAAAATTTAGTTGTAATCCATTGAACAATGGATTAGAATTAGAAATCTTGAAATAACAACTCTTACTCTTCTTCCATGAAGTAGGAGCATCAACAAAGTGCAAGATGAACTCCCAGGAACTACCAATTAATGATAAAACAGGCAAAACAGCTAGTTAAAGAACAAAGGAGGGATTCTGTCATCACCGAATCCTAAATCTAGAAAAAGTGACAAGTGAGTCTTGAGAATTATATATCACGCATAATTATGTTTTACACTAGGAGTTTTTTAAAATCATTTAAAAATGTATGAGATTTATAGTTTTATTTAAAATTATTAACGTAATTTCACTTTTAAACATAAAGTATAATGATGTTCAACCTCATTTTGACTTGGTAAATATATTTATTTTTTATCTTCTGATCCTAAAGCAGTCCCAGTTTCAAATGTTCTCAACTGCTTCATACTATGACGAATAACATATTTTTTTTATTACAAAATTGAGACTTGTTTATATTGACGTAATGTAGTTATAAGTTATTTTGATGTAATGATACTGCTACAAGTCAAAATTTGCCATTTTCCAGCAAATTCGAAGGGCTGTAAAAAAAACAATTTATTACAGTGATCTGAAGTTCAGTATATTCTCATAACTCTTATCAACAGTTATTTCATAATAAATTTCATCAAAGTCCCAGTTGGTCTGATTGTGGCCTTGTTGATTTAACACAAAATGATCCTAAAGCAGTGGGCTAAGGTTCACATCACACTTGAAGAAAACAATAGTTGAAACCAATAATATGAGATAATTTTCTTGTAATACTCCAGTTGGATATTTTTTGAGATGAACTCATTTATATGTTTGTTTAAATAGCAAGTATTTAGACATATTGTGTGATATTGTTAAACTACATTATTTGCTTTTTCTCTTCAATAATTGGTGATCATTAATCTTTATTGTTTCAGTAATTTAAGTAGATTGTGCAAACCCAACCCCCTTTTCTTTTTTTTTTAAATAAGCCTTAAATGATATTGTTTATTTATCTATTTATAAATATTTGTTTTCATGTTCACCAGTTCTGAATCATCAAATGCAGATGTTAGAACCAAAAAAATATCAGGTGGAAGTACTGGAAGTGTAAAAAGGCGTAGCCGGCCTTCTGGTCCAAAATTAACTGTTCTGAGTGCCAACGAAGGAGCCATTGAATGTCAGCTTGAAACCAGTAAACAGAAAACAGTTACATTCCGGTTTAATATGGATGATTTTAACCCAAATGATATCACGAACAATTTGGTAATTTTATTTTGTTTATTATTGTTGTTATTAGTTATTTATAAGACAGTTATCAATAGTAAGGGCCAATAAAAAGTGATAGGCTGCATTGAATCAGATAAAGTTTGCAGGATAGGTTTAATCGGCTCATTAGGTAGTTAGCTCTTGACTAGTTTTTCACCAGTTGTATTTAAAAGATCAGTAATTATATTGTCTTGTTGGGCAATCTTGTCTGTTGTGAAGTTTGTTTTGTGACTTGATTTTTCAGTTCTTAAAGTCTTAATGCAACTGGAATTTATTGTGAATTGCCAGAAATTTGTGTAATAAGTTAAAGATAAAGCAGTGGCTTTACTTTTTCACTTATTTTTAATTAATTTATTTAACAAATATGTAAGAAGGTTGGAGAAAACCAACCTTCTGATAATGATGATAATGTTTTTATTAAAAAATTTCTTGAGAAATAGTCATATATCCTGAGAATGGAGAAATAGAGTTGTTCCCATGTGCAAGCTAAGGTGGGTCATGAAGATATTTATTCTTGCATCAAAATCAAAGTATATCATTTGTATTTGCTTTCTTAGACCACTATGAGACAAGAAATTACATTTTTTTCCACATAGTAAAAACAATCAACATAGTGTATCATTTAGGTTCTTTTTAGGGTAATGTTCAGATCCAGTCAAGCCAAATTTCTGGGATCAGAAAGGTGTTCAGATGGTATTTCGATATTCATTATAATTTATTATACATTGATGTAATTGCTTCAGCAGTACATATACTAAAATTGGAACGATACAGAGAAGATTAGCTTGGGCCTTGCGCAAGGATGACACGCAAAATCGTGAAGCGTTTCACATTTTTATCTCTACTACGTCTAAAAAATATGGGTGATATAAATATGTGTAAAATGTCACAAAATGCTAAATATGAACTGGGACGTAATTTTTTGCTGATACGTTTTGGATATGGGTGTGACTGAAATTGCTGATGAGCTTCGTTCCCAAAATGTTATAGAGGTAAAGCGTATCATAAAACGCCAGAGCAGAATGGAAGAACTGATACCTTCTCTTATTCTGACGTTTAGTCTCCCACTACCACCTGAAAAGATTAAAGTGGGTTACCTGTCGGTTTGAATATGAGCATTTATACCTAACCCATGGCGATGGTTTAGATGCCAAGGGTATGTTCACACAATGACATCTTGCCTGAAAACAGAGATTTGTGCTTGATGCGCGAAGGAAGGCCACAACAACACTGAATGTGTAGAAGATGAAAAGTGCGTGAACTGTGGCAGTTCGCATACAACCCGCTGCCGAGATTGCCCAACTTTCCAGGAAGAAAAGGCAATTCTCAGAATCGTAACCGTGCAGAAACTTGCTTTTCTGGTGGCTCACAGAGAGTATCAAAAAACCATCAACTTGAGGAACCTGGTTAAACCAGATGTGTCCTTTGCTGCCGCTACATTAAAGCAGGCTCCTGCAAACATAGGCAACCAGCAGTGCGGATCCTGCAACGAGCTGAAAAAACTTGTTCAGATGTTATCTGATCAAGTTGCCTCACTCAAACCCACAGTATCAGAGCTGATTAAGGCGAACAACAAGGTCTAGCTGCAGGCAGTGAATCAAACAGTGGGATTCCACTCAAATCTCCTGTTCTCAAAGCTTTGCCTACATGGACAGGAGTAAATACAAGAAGTGGTAAGCCACTAAATAAGCTCTTTGTTAAGGGAGCACATACAACAACCTCCTCTGGGATGTCATCTCCTCAGTTATCTAAATCCCCACCTCCAACACCATGAATACTGGAAGATATGGTTGAGCAACCACCTGATCCCAGGACATCCGATTTCCTCAAAATCAAAAATTCTAACAAAAAAAAACCAGATCACCTATAACTCTTTCATATACTAATCTTTATTCCTTCATTATGAACATCATTCAGTAGAATGTTAGAGGTCTTCGGTCCCGCATTGAAGATGTTAGAATGTTGATGTGCGCACATATCTGTTAATCATGTGTTTCCAAGAAACACATCTATTCCAAAAAGAAGTGGTTACGCTCAGAGGCTATGTCAGTGAGAGATACGACTGCATGTTAGATAGCAGAGAGAATGGTGGTGTCGCCATTTTCATGCGAAATGAGGTCACAGCTAGTAAAAGACCACTGGTTATACCTACTCCTGCTATTACTGTTACAGTCACTGTCCCATTTAAATTGCATATTTGGAATCTGTATCTCTCACCCATCTCTGATTTCAGTACTATAGAAGTATCTAATCTCCTTGCTCAAATTCCATTGCCGGCATTAATAGTAGGTGACTTCAATGCCCACCATATTTCCTGGGGCACAAATGTGTGCTCCACTCGAGGAAATATGATAAATAGAGTGAGACAAGACTTGGACCTTTGTTTACTGAATAATGGATTATATACATTCATGTACTCATCGACTGGAACACTGTCAAACATTGATATTTCCTTCTGCTCACCGGATTTGTTTCCTCGCCTTCACTGGTCTGCTTGTGACGTCCTTTTTGGTAGCGACCACAGGCCAATCATTATAGGTTTTGAGGTTGAATGTATGGTGAATAAAAGACCACAGAGATGGATTGTCGAAAAGGTAGATTGGAATGGTTAGCACAATGCCTTTCCATCGCATTATGATGATAGTACCGACGCCCTTGATTAACTTTCCTCCTTCACGTCTCTCGCACTTGAGAACACCAATAAATGTATTCCATAAACATCGGAAAACCCCAGATTTCCTTCCGTTCCATGGTGGAATGATAATTGTCAACATGCCATCAGGAAGCGAAGGCAAGTGCCGCGTAAATTCAACCACAGGCCAACATGTGAAAATCTTGAATTATACTGCAAAGCTAGAGCGGAATGTCATCGGCTATTTTTAGACTCTATGAGGAGGTCATGGAGGAAATACATGGGAACCATCACACATACTACTCCCATATCTGCTGTTTGGAAAAAGATAAGTACGATCTGCGGATCACCAATACAATCCATTCTCGGACTAATTCATGAAGGAGAACTTGTCACCACACCCTTGGCAGTAGCAAATAACTTGGCAGATTGTTTCTGGTTGGTTTCCCTCACCTTAGCATTCAGTGAGGAATTTCAGAGGTACAAGTTACAGATGGAATTATTATCTTTTCACCTTAGTGATTCAATCAGTGAATTAAACACTCGATTCTCATACGTGGAGTTGTCACTTACAAACTCACGTGAGACCTCCCCTGGACCTGATAACATTCGTTTGAGCATGCTCTCACATCTTCCTAATTTGGCATTACAGCAACTTTTGAATATATACAATAACTTATTCTCCTCCCAAGTTTTCCCTTCCATCTGGGCAGAAGCCATTATCATACCAGTACATAAACCTGGTACTGGTTTATAAGAACTTTTATCATTAATGATAAAGCAAGTCTCTCAAGTTTCCGCCCTATTTTCCTGACAAGCGTGTTATGCAAAGTAATGGAGAGAATGGTGAGCCTCAGACTTATGTGGTATTTGGAGAGACAAGGTTATTTATCTCCTGAACAGTGCAGTTTCCGGCAAGGACGGTTTCCATGGACCATTTAGTGTCATTGGAATCAGCTATCCGAAACGCTTTCCTCCTCCGCAAGCGCCTCACAGCTATCTTTTTTGATATTAAAAAAGCGTTTGTTAAAGCCTGGCGGCGGTGTATTCTCAACTTGCTTAAAGGATGGGGAATCTAGGGCATTTATTAATAGTTTCTTGAATGATTGAACGTTCTGGGTTGGGGGTGGTGATTCTCTATCGGGTAGTGTTGTCTTGAAGAATGGAGTGTCTCAACGAACTGTTTTAAGTGCTATCTTATTCTCCATAGCCATCAACAACGTTACTAAATGTGTGCAGGCACCAATTTCATGTTCATTATTTGTTGATGATGTTGCAATATATATTACGTCGTCCCGTTCAACAGCCACAGCAGAGAGATTACTACAAAACACAATATCTTGCCTTGAAGCTTGGTCCAGGGTTACAGGCTTCACCTTCTCACCCGAGAAAACTAAATGTGTAGTCTTTTCTCGGCTCCAGGACCCTTCCATTCCGCAACTATATCCCAATGGTGAGCTGATTGCTGTTTCTCCTGACATCAGGTTTCTGGGTTTAGTTTTTGATAGCCGTCTTGACATGGGTCAATCGCATCAAACAATTAAAATCGAAATGTTCTAAACTGCTAGATATGCTACAAGTTCTTAGCAATACAAATTGGGGTGCCAATGTAAAAGTTAAAATCAAAAGTTAAAAGGGGTGAAAAAGGTCCGTAAGGGACCTTTTTCACCCCTTACAGATTTTTAGCAATCCTTTATATTTAAGTTTTGGATGGCAACTTTAATTTTAATTGTTAGTTTTTCCCTAGATATTAGCTTTAGTATTAGTTATAATTTTTAATCTTAATCTAGTTTTAAGTTTTAACATTTTAATTTTAGTTTTTCTGTGATATTAGTTTTAAGTTCTTTTCATCTGTGATATTAGCTTTAGTATTAATTATAATTTTGAATCTTAATCTAGTTTTAATTTTAATTTTTTGTGGTATTATTTGTAAGTTTTTAAATGTCATTAGACATTAAGTTTATATTTTTATTTATTTATTAATCTATACATACATATTTTCTTCTTTAAATTTTATGATTAAAATATTACTATTTAATCCGGGCAATTGTAATGCTTGCTTTAGTGTTTTTCGCCCCCCCAAAAAAAATTATACGTTGATAAAAAATATTTCTCTTTTTGTTTTTTTTTGTTTTAGGTAAGTGAAAAATTACTTCCTGGTGCTCATGCTGAACTTCTAGTAGAGCTGTTAAAGGAACTAGTCAGACAATTGAAGGAACAACCTGAACGGCTGCCTGTATTGGACCCAACATCTAGCCCAACTCATGTGCGGAAACCTAGTAGAGTAAGTAATGTATTAAATTCACTTTTTAATTTTTTTCTTCTTAAATTTTAATTTTTTAAATTATTCAGTACCTGATATTTTTTTATGTAGCTGAGAACGTGAGTTTTGTAATATCATACAGTAATTAATTATTTCTGAATATTTTATTGCATTATAACTACTACTGTTAATTTAATTTTAGGTTATATCTCTTCTTTAACTTTTATTTAAAAAAAAAAAAAACTAATGTGTTTTTATCTTATATTTGTTTAAAAGTGTCTTGTTACATACTTGAATACTTTAGTCTTCATCTTTAAATAGTTGTAAATCTTTCATTTATTTGATTTAAGGAATAGATTCAATTTCTCTTTGCATATTATATTATTTGATATTTCAATATTAGGAACGCTATGTGTTAAAACAGTCTTGTTTAGTATTAAGGTGGTATATATATATATATATATATATGTTTTTTTCTCATGTAACAGTAAATTTTTCATTAGTTTGACATCAATAGGGACTTGATAAAAAAAAATAATATAAAACATGTAGTTAAAAATTGTTGTCAATTATATTATTTAAAGTGAAATGTATTTGATGGACTTTATAAGATGTTTTTTATATCTTTTAGTAATTAAAAACACAGCGGAAGAATGGTCATTAAAAAAAATTATGAAAGTTAAAAATTTCTGTAATTTAGCATTCATTTTTCAATTATGTCATTAATTTCATATTGGGTATTTTAACAGATCGATTTTACCACCAAATACCATAATCCTTATCATACACAAATGTGATTTATCTTTGGTAATTGTCTTAAAATAATGTTTTAACTACAGAAAAGTTAATATTTTGATAATCTATTTTCTTTATTTGCTATTATTCGTTTCATTGAAATTGTAGTATTTAATGATTAGGCATTATGTAGGTATTTTAGAATTTGGCATAACAAAATTACTAAATAGTTACAAATGTTTATTGAAAACAAGAAAACAATTTTTTATAAAAAGGACTTCAATTTTATCTAATGGGTATGAGGGACTATCTTTATTAACCAGAATCTGCACCTAGACCTTAATATAGTTTTAATTGTGATTCTGCTGCTAGGTGTAATACATATTTAGTACTCTGTGCAGTCTGCTGAGCAGCATTGCTTTCCATTTTTCATAAGATGTTCCCCATTGGTTAATCTTGGTAGTTGTTAAATGTGTTCTACAAGTTTTGGATGGGTGATCTTAAAGAAAAGAGGATCATCCATCCAAAACTGATCATAAATTTTTTTCCCCTTATGGAAAATGGCTGATGAAACACTTCAAAATTCTTTTAAAGAGGAAAGATTAAATAAAAGACAGGTTTGTGAGTAGAGGTTATGTTTCAAGCAAAAGAAAATTTTAGTTGAAGACCAACCAAAATTTGCTGTCCTTCCATAGAAATGATGAAAAGCTTAAAAAAGTTTTAAATGGAATTTTGTGAAAATTGTTGTCAAACTACTAAATGAATGTTAAAATTAGCTGGTTTTGTATCTCTCAGGCTTCTTGCCAATGAAATTGTAACATGTGAGTTGAACATGAAACACATGGTTACCAAATTTGTGCCTTATTTGCTCATAGATCAGAAAACCAATTATGTTGATTTGTACCATGATTTGAATGACCACTTCAGAATAATCCACACATATTTTCTAAAGCTGTGATAGGAGATTAAACTCAGTGCTATAGTTACGAGCCAGAAATGAACTGGCAGTCAAACCATGGAAATCACACTGATAAAAAAAAATCATGGTCTTTGATCAAATGTTAAAGCAAATGTTGATTTGCTTTTTTGATGTGAATGGGAATTCACATGTGTTAATAGAGAATTCATTTCTCCTTGGACAAACAGGGAATTGGCATTTTTACCTGGATTTGTTAAGTCTAAATTGTGAGGTGTGAGAAAAATAGTGTGAGGGAGTGGTACTGATTACTGCATTACAATTTCTTCAGCCATACCACCCTCCTCCTTGTCAAATAGTTTTCATTGAAAAAGTAAAATAGCTGTTTTCTCATCCTCTTTACTCATCTCATTTTGTATATAACTTTCTTGTACTTGCATGTGAAAAAAGAACTCAAAGCAAAGCATTTTTGCCATGGAGAAAGTAAAAAATAAAACACTGTAAACCTTTTACAACATTCCTTTTCAGTTATTACAAAAATGTTTCCAGCAGTGGGAAAACTATACAGACAAGTGCATTCAGTCACATGGGTACCATGTGACTCAAGTACTTAATACATTGTATTAAGTTGAGTTCATACTCAGTTATCATGGCCTGTATAGTTTTGTAGCGATTTTACAGTATGACTGTTCCGTCTTTCATTTCAAAACTTTTCAACCATCAAAAAAAAAGGAATATTTAACTACTATATCTGATGATCATACAGTGTGATATAAAATGCTTCTGTGCATCTACTCTTACACTTATTATAATAGCAGTTATTACGAAAACGTTTTATTACTCTTGAGTAATTGATTAAGTGTAATGAAGATTTAATATCATTCCACCTTATAAAAAAAAGCTAGTATTTTTTTATTTCTAATAATTTTTAGTAAAATAATCTCTTATGTAAGTTAACGTTTTTTCTTTAGGAAATTTCATTAAAAAAAAAAATAATGTTCTAATGCATTTCTAAAAAAAATTGTATGTATATAATTATTAATTATATTTTATAAACACAAAATGTACAAATCAACAGAATAATTTACATAACACAGCTAAACTCTTGCCAAAAGGACACATTTAAGATTGCATGCTTTATATTTTGATTTATAGACAAAAATTCGATCATAATTTTTTTTTTAAATTACAGAAAGTACAAACAGAAAATAAAGTGGTTCTAGGACAATAAATATGATAATAAAATTGAGTATTATTTGTTAATTTGAATTATATTGAGTTGAAGATGTCGCATTGAAATCCTTACTCGGCCATTCCTATGGTTGACAATGTCAAATGATATCTTGCAAATATTCAGTATTGGGAAAGGAGGGGAGAACACTCAAGCCATAGAGCAGTGTTTTACAAAATACTATTTATAATAGGTTGAATGACATACAGAAAGAAAATACTTTGTATTTTGTACCAAAGTTTAGTTTACTACAGATATTTTTACTCATTTTTGAGGATTTTTAATAAAAATAAAATTTTGTATTTTATTTTGGTGACATTTTATTTTTAATTTGCGTTATTGAATAATAGTGATATATTTTTATTAAAGGGAAGTAAAATGATGGCTCTTCGCTTTCTTTCTTGTTGTACTTCAAGTTAACATTCTAATTTTAATTATTGATAAAGAAAGGAGTTTCCTTATATTAACTGCTCTTTTTAGTTTGGAGAAATGTATAATAAGACTAAAGAATATTGTGAATGGTAGTTAGATCTGTGCCCTGTGACTGGTAATGTTATTTTTCTGTCAGCATTGAAAACTAATTAAATATATTAATACACTTATACTATTTTTAATAGCTATGGTAAATTTATTTATCAACTGATTTTTGGGTTATGCTCAGTTAGATGTTAATAATTTGCTGTATTTATTGCTGAGTAAAATTTTATTTTTTGGAAATGATTTCATTATTTACAGCATGAATTTTAATAAAAATGTATACCCATTTTTTCTGCGTTATTTCAGGAGTTTAATATGTGCTATATATATTATTCTAAATTAGTAATAATGCATGGAGTACACAATTTTTTGTACTCCATGCATTATTACTACATGTTCTTTATTTTTTTTACTACATGCATTATTTTTACATGTTCTTTGAAATTTTTTGAATTTGTAATTGTTTACTACTTATGGTGACTCTCTCACCATGAGAGAGTCAAAGCTCTTGACCAGGTTAAAAAATTTTTTTAAGAAAAAAAATTTCTGTCGAAAACAGTATAATGTAAAATATTGAGGATACTTACATTTTGTTTCAAAAATAGCTTGTATTTACTTAAAAAAATATCACGCTTAATTCAATCATTTAAAATATTATCAACAAATCTTAATCCAGAGTTTGATAATTTTCAGATTATTAAATGTTTCTTAACTTAAAATAATCATCATAAAAATTAAACTGTTGTATTCTTTTTAGGCATTGGCACAGTGTGTACAGTAAATAAAATAAGTAGTAGTCATTACTAAATCTATTTATTTTTTATAATCAGTTAATGTGCATTATCTTAGGCGATATATAAATTGTATATTATTTATACAATAATTGTATATTATCTCCTTTTCTGGGTATATTTTAAAGCTTGTAGCTCTATAAATTTTAATTATATTACTGTTTTTAGTCACTATATACAAGAGGTAAACTGTTTACTTCCAACATGTACAGTAATGTAGTAACATGCTTTTTAAGTTTTTTATTTTGTTGTTCTATGTGTGATCATTTACTTTTCAATACCTTTAAAATTTTAAATAATCTACTGTTATAAATATATTTACCACAAAATTCAAAAACTTTCTTTAAGATAAATAAAATTTCATTTTTTTTTTTTGTTGTATAAGGAAACTTAACCTCTTCAGTACAGCTAATTGCAAATATGTAAAATGTTAATAAATTATGTATGATAAACTAAGTTGCTATTAATAAACTTTTAATCTTCTAATCTGTACAGAGTTACAAGGTTTAGTATTTGTTAGGTTTTTATTTGATATATGACAATAATTTACTTTAAATTAAATTGAAATACATATGTTGTTAATTTGATTAAAATCTATCTTATTATTATTATTATTATTACTTTTTTAAATATATAACTAATTTACATTTTAACTTGTATATCCTCTTGAATCATCTATAATTACTATTCCTTTTTTGAAATTGTTTCTGCACTTGTGTGCTGAATTGAAGCACTTGTAATACATTAGTACTTATGTACTTTGGAAAAGATTTTATAATATTAGATGTGGAGAAAACATATTGTTCAGTAATGTGTTTTCACAAATAACAGACTGTCATATAAATGCATAAAACCAGAAGGAAGTTATAATTAGTGTTGAACTAGAGTAATCTGCTTTCTGGCTGTTAGCATTCAGATAATTAGTAAAAGTTCACAAAAAAATTTACTAAAATTAACACTTTTTAGTTATTGTTGAAACCTTTAAGATAATTAAAGACAAGATATCAGGTTTATCTTTGTTTTATCTTTCTTATTTATATATATATTTTTTTAAATTTTTAATCAAGGTACACTGTAATGAACTGTGTAAATTTAATTTTATTTCATTTCCATACAGCTTTATAGAAAGCTGTTATAAACTTAATAAACCCCAGTGATAAAGTTTATTATTATTTTACCTTAATTATTTTCTTATCAAATATAAAAAGAATAAAATTCTAAAATAATTTGTTAAATCATGAAAAGTTAAAAAATAAGTAAATATTGTAACGAGAAACTCAATAAATACTATACATATAGATTATGATTTAAATTTTTTTCAATAAAATTTTCAGTTATTAACGCCACAAAATTCAAACATTTTTGAACAAAAGTTTGTTCATTTGATTTTATTATTAATCAGATTTTTGGTAAATTTGAGCCATCTGTCAAGATTTGTGCCATATAAAAGTTACATATATGTACCCACCCAAATTCTCCTAGATGGACATACAGCAAATGTTGTTTATAGTGACATCCAAGAGACCAACAATTTTAGGTTATTATAGCCATTAGTCACAATAATTGACGTTTAGGTAGCTTAGTGGTACTACTTTAAAGTGCCACTAAATGGGTATTGTAATACAGTAATAATAATAATCATCATTAAAAATAATAATAATTTATTTCCGCAATAAAATAAAATAAAAACAAAAATACAAAGTAATAAATACAAATATGGTAGATTAAAAGAAGGAAGAGAAAAATTGTAAAAACTACTTTTTGTGCAAATATCTGTTATTTTGATTTGTTTTGAACATTTTTTATTGTAATATGCGTTTTTGAAATATTCATTTTTGAAGGCTCTTTCTAAATAAAAACAAACAATTTGTTTTTTCATTGGCAAGTTCTGTAAAACTGAGAAACTGGCAAACTGTTTCCATTGCAGCTCTGAAAGATTTGGCTGCTTGATGTCTTCATCGTTGTCGCTCTCATTATCTTTGTCATTACTTACATCCCTATCTGTTTTTGCTGGTTCTGAAACCACTACATCATCATATGTTACAGTTTCATGTGTTTCTAAATCTTTGTCGACCTCTTGAATCTTCAAATAATGCATTCGACAACGGTTGGTTTTGCAGACCATTGGTTTTTCCCTGTTCCACTAAAGATCCTTCTTCACATGCAGTGTCAGTAACTTTGCCAGCCTGTGGTAAAAATCCTGCACGTCAAAAGCAATTAGTGGAGAAGCCTCATTCAAAGATGGTAATTATAACATCCAGTGTAGTTACTTTTGTCTCCTTTTTTTGATCTAAATCTTGTATCATTTGTAAAATTAGATGTTTTTTTGTAGTGGACTTTTACTGACTTGATATCATGCTGTGATCTAAGGACTGTAAGAGTGCTCTTATTTTTAATGGTAAGAACACTAACTTTATACATGAAAGATTTTTGATTTTGGGTGAGCCAGACAGTTGTCAATCAGCAGCAGTGTTTGTCATCTTCAATCTTTACTTCACGGTCCCATTTTCATAACCAAGATGTAAATAGTTCACTTCTCACCCAACTACTTGTCATCTAAACGATTTAAATTTTTTTAAACATTGGGGTTTAGCATGTTTCCCTTAAACCAGAATTTTCTATTAGTCTCAGTTATATTTGTAGCATTTAGTACTGTTAGTCTTGCTTTTGATAATGTTCCAGCTGAACTCGTTTCATCTTTAAACCAAGGATTCTTTCTGGTGTCAGTGTAAAAAAAAAAAGATTGGATTCATCAGCATTATTGATTTTTTTTCATCTGAATAGGCCTCTTTTAATTTTGGCCAAATGGTTTCTAACAATTTTTCTGATAGCAGTTAGAGGTGCTGCAGCCTCGCCACTTATTCTCCCAACATAATATTGTGATGCTAACAAAACCATTGTATCCAAGTCGAATTTATTTCACATGGTTTAACAAATTTTTCAGAAAAATCTTTCATTATAGCTTGAAAATATAGAGCCGCTAATAAGGATATTACTACTAGCCCTCTAATATTTAAACCATTTTAACAGTGCTTGGTGTACATCATTATGTTGACTAGGCTGTAATTTTTTTGATTTCATAGAATTTGTTTCAAAATTTACTTAATTTTTCCACAGTTCTTCCCACAACATTACCGATATTGTCTAATGGCCTAAACCTAATTCTTGGTCAATATCTTTATTCATTTCGCCATTCTGTAACTGCCAGATAATTTGTGCCTTTTCTTATTGTGAATGTTTTTTGCAAAATCATAATTAAATCGCTATTGAATTAACAGGAGACAAATTTTTTTGGTCACTATACTATATCTGATATGTCATTATATCTGATGTTATAAATGATATTTATTGTATATATGTAGCAAAACCACTTTATCTGCTGGACAGGTTTCATCGTACCTCTGCCTGTAATTATATATATTTCATCCAAGCATTTTATTATTGTTTTGTTTTTTTTTTTTTTTGAAGCATTTGTAATTTTCCTTTATTTGTAGTTTTGGATTTCATAGATTTTATTAAATTAAAAAAAAAAAACCAGTAAAATAAAATTAAGTTAACCTACATTTCAATAATTAGTGGAATTTATCATTTTTTTTGGTATGTGATCATCAGTTTAGAAAAAAAAATTAATTTATAAAGTGGTAGACCTGATTATGATCAGCCTCATGGTCAGAATAAAAGTATGCGTCATTGTCAATAACAGATTTTTAGAACTTCTACTAAGCATTTTCTTTTTTCATGTATAATAAATGATTATACATTTTGTAAATTAAAAAATACAAAGAAACCTCAAAAATTAAAAAAATACAAAAAAAAATTTGCTGCAGAATCAATGATGTATGAATAATTTGGTTGCTTTTCCGTTACCGACCTGAATATTGAAGTGAACGTTTTCTTTTAAAAATATTTTTATATAAGAGCTGATTCAAGAGGATCTACTGCATATGAGTGTTAGGTTAATGTATTATTACTCCTGCATGGTGTGTTTTTAAGTTGATTTTGCATGTAAACTCATCTCAATATATATTTTCTATTTTTCCCCCCTTTCCAATCGTTCCTTATCATCTCATTACTTTTTTATTTTCTTCATTTTTTGCGTTTTTATTTTTTAATTTTTATTGTTTGATTCCAATTTATATTTTGGTTTTCTTTGGCCCATTATGTTGCATTTTTTCTTCTGCTTGTCATTATTATTTTTCTCATTTCTTCCTCATATATCTATTACTCCTTTTTTTATCCTTCTGGTTTTTTAAATTTGATCCTGTTATGCCTTTCCATATTACCATAATACCACTTAGGTTCGTCACCCATCTCTCACACGCCAGCGTTCTTCACACATCCGGACACATCGTCGTCACCGATCGGTGAGTTTTAAAAGTCTTAACGACCCGTAAATGACTTAATCGTATTGTTCCATTACTCATTAAAATCCATTATTCATTGTTTTCTTTTGCTTGCAATAATTATATTTATAATAAATGCATCCTTCTTTCTTATCTGCCTTTTAACTTAATTATTTTATTAAAGTTTTAGTATTATTTTCTTGTTTAAATTCATAGTTATCATATTAGTTATTTATTAATCCCTTAGCGGTTTATTATTATACAAAAAAATTATATTTTTCTTAATTCTACAGGTAGGCTTTTATCTTTTTACAAGATTAAATTTACAGATATTTTAAAAGTTAATAATTGGAATTAATTCTATAAGAATTCCTTTATTTCTTTCTACCAGATTATGTTACCAAAGAAGATAATTGTATGCAAAATTAGTATTTTTCGCTGGTTGACTCAACGGTATGGTGACGTTTTAAAATAAAATTTCAAAAACTATGCAATTATTTTTTGAATATAGTGTTACACCACATATATTTGTTTTTTAATGAGAAGTATTTGTTTTTTTAATATGTTAGAGTATATTGTACTAACTGCAAATACATTATAGACCGCTAAGAGGTTAAGGAGTATTAGTATTAATATCAGATCAAGTTTTCATGTGTCATAATTTTAGTTCTGTACTTATATAAAGTGTTGACTTCTTTCTGTTAGTTAAAGATAATTTGTTTTAAAATGAATGTATTGTAATCAAAATGATACAGGTTTTTGAATAAATTGTCTATGATATACCAAAGGAGCATGTGTGAAATCATTATGTATAATTGCTTGCATTGAATTAAATTTATTTTGTATATTCTAGGGATGTAAAGTTTTTCTTAGCAATTATATATTTTTAAATTCACCAGAACAGAGAGTAATTATTACATTCTGCTGCTCAAAATAATCAGATTATGTAATTTTCTGTTTTTAATTTTAATAAAATATATTACTCACTGCTTTAATACATTATTACTTAATAAAAATTTATTCTTCATAAAATATCACCTATATGATTTTTTATTGCGGGTTGATTCAAATTTTAAGACAGATTTTTTTTTTCCTTTTATTAGAAAATTGCATCTGAAGCATGAACATCATCACTTTTTTTAGTTGTATAGCGTCTTTCTTTCTAGATATGTTTATGGCTAACAAATGTAGCTTGTACAGTGAAGAATTTTTATACAATTTTTAGACATTGAAGGTTTTACTGTTGCATCTTATTTATTACCTGTTAAAAAAAAAAAAACAAACATTTGTAAAAAACTGGAGCCACCTTTTGATTGATAATTAATATGAGGTATTTGTCGTAAATAATAGATGATTGATCATTTAAATTAATGAAGAAGAAAGACCATGGAGGTTCTCAAAAATTCCCTTTGGAATTAGTAGATTTTCTGAATGATGTAGGCAGCATGAATAATCAAGAGTTATTGTTATGAATGACCACAATTCTTATACGAGCAGTCATGATTCTGAATAGCCTTAAAGCACAAAATTCCTTTTGTAATCTACAATAACAATATTGTTATTAAATATTATTTTAACCTATATTATTTTAATATTGTTTTTAAATATTATTTAATAACAACATTGTTATTAAATATTATTTTAACCAATAATCAATATTTCATTTTTACACCTCAATCTTTTATTCTCAAATTGCTGTTCCTAGGGATATTTTAAGTATGTGGTGTCTGTTCAACATTCAAAAATCAGTTCCTCTGCTTGTAAAAGTGAGGATATTTCTTAATAGTTAGCTAGTTAGTTATCTTTAACTAATCTACTAATCTTTAGATAGTTTTGTTTTGAGCAGTCTCAGTATTATGTATATGTCTATGTGCCAAGATGCATTAAGATTTCTGCTTTGCTTGTAAGATAATTTATTTGTATTGTGGGACAAAAATATAATCTGCAATGTAATGTAAACAAGATTTTTATTGCATAACAAATCTCTAAAAAAATAATTTACCAGTTTAAATTTCATGCCCCAATTCTTGCGCTAATGACAAAATGTGATGGAGAACAAAATTTTTTGATCTTAATATTAAGCAGGAATTAATGTGCTGATACTTGTCTACTGAATAAAAACGTAAAAAATTTTCCTGGTTAATTATGATTAATCTGAGCAGTTCAATGTTTTGTTTAAATAAATTTTAATTTCATTACTACCATTACCTTATGTATTATCATTATTATTACTATGTTTAATATATGTTGTTACCTTATGCATATGTATTTATAAGTAATAATATTTCCTTAGAATTTTTTTCTTTTTTAGTAAATTAGTAGCCAAATCTTCAAGTTAATAATGGTATTAGTAATTTAAACTATTAATTTTTGTTTTTAGTTGAGAAAATATTTTAAGAATCTCCTATACTCAGATCATTTCCTGATTATAATTTAGCTTTCTTTTCATTGTCTTGTTTTCTTATTCTTTCTTGCTTATTATCAATTTGATTAACTGTCTTGGTTGGCTAGGTACATTAATAGCTCGTGTTTGAAGGTGGCCATAGTGTACATGAATTTTCTGTTATGTTTTAATTAATATATTTACGATATAAATATTTGATCTGTAGGGTCATAAATCTTTATTTAATGGTGCTGTAGTAAGGTATTTTTTTAATAAATTCTGCTTCTCCTGAAAGTTTTGCTCACATCAATAGCTTAGTTGTTAATAGCATGCTTGCATAGGTCACGCTACAGTCTTTTTTTTGTGTTGTTTAGCTACTGTTGTAAGAAAATTGATCATCCAATACTATCAGTTTTTCTGTTTACAAAATATCTTAGTGTAAATTTATGGCTATGGTTTTTCTTTTTTTAAAGTGTCATCAACTTTTATAATCATTGGCAATAGTATATTGACCAGAAGCTTTAACCAATCCTATAGGAGGCAACATTCATTGTTGGTTTAGTTTGGTTGTCACTGGTAAACTTTTCATTTGCTAATTTTTAAGTAGAGTTGTTATTCCGTGATTGATATTAATAATCTCTTGTAAGAACAGCTTTGTTTTAGAGAAGTGGAAGCAACATTTGCTGAAATTAGGAGAAGGAAAACACACTCAAGGAACCAGTTTGTTGAATGCAGTTCGTATAGTTAGTACTATGTACCTCACTCATTTTATGTAGCAAAGGATGCTACTCTTTTAAAAGTTTAAACCCTTAAATATTATTGACAGGAATGCAATTCTGGAAATTGCAAAAGAATGTGGTTTATAAAATTATGTGATCTTAAGAATGGCTCTCATAGTCCATTTTTTATAAATTGCCACTTCATAAATATAGTTCAAAGATCCTTACTTGGATTTTTAATCTCTAGAACGTTGTGATCTTGATTCTAATATGGAATCTTCATTACCTGAAGAAGTTATAATATAAAGATTGTGACATTGTGCTGAAAGTAATAATTACAGTTCTTATATAGCAGGGACTAAACTCTGATAACTGCCATATGCGTGTTGTGAACCCTTTTGCGTATATATAAACCTCTCATTCTTAAGTTTTTGTTAGCTATTTGGGCTATAAGAACAGAAACCGGATAGTTCAAAGTTCTTATACTTTTCTTAAGATCATGTACGGAAGTAATCATTTAATCATTCTGAAATGGATTTCTTCATATTTGACCAAGTTTCTGTAACTTTTGACAATATTTGAATACAAATGATACATATTAAATTATCATTAAATAAATTGATGAAATATTTTAATTAATTTGCTATAGCTTACCTCAAACTTTCCAAATTTTTGTAGCATCAGTAACAGCAAGAGCATTCCCTGACTGTTGGAACTTGACAAGCACAGACAATATTATGTACTCGTTTTTACAATATATGATTAAGTTAGTTAGATAATCCAAAATTTAATTATGTAACATTATAACATCATTTTAAATTTTTACTTCATTTACGTATATCATTTTAAAAATATATTTTTAATATATAGTCGCATTCATTAGTCTTTGTTATTTCATATATCTATTTATTCCTAAATCTTATGTGCAACACATCTTATATTATTGTAAGTAATAAATTAATTTTAGTCAAAAAATTTTATGTACTAAATATTACATCGCCAGTGTACAAGGTGTAATATGTTATACATCTCCTATTTCTTTCTATCTGCTTTCTCAACTGATATAAATTAAAAATCTTACTGTTTTGTCTTTGAAGTTCTGCTTGATAGAAATGTGGGGAGAATGATAAATATAGCCACTCCTTCTGTGTCCCATTCTATCTACTGTTACAAGGCTATAAGCCTCATTTTATTAAAGTTATACAAATTGTTTTTAACGTAATAGATTTGACATGACTAATTACAGTAATTGGGCAGCTTGTGTCATCTATTTAATGCTAAATCCTAAGGTCACATAACTTTGAGTCACATAACTTAATAAAAATTTTAAAAAATATATAAAAATGTGCGCGCGCGTGTGTGTGTGCACGCATGCATGTGCCAAAAATCCAAAATACCAAAAGTCAACTTTCACAGGATTTCACACTCTATTTAGAGATCTTTATTTTTCTCACATACCTATGGAATGTCACAGTTTGTAACTGTGCAGAAATGATCTGAATGTGTTCTTAATTTCTGTTAGATCTGTAGGTGAAAAAATTAATTTCCTTTGTTAAATCTGGTGTGATGAACACTTATTAATACCTCAATTGTTACAGCCTTATGCAGCAATGTGGCAAATTTTTATTTGAGCACTGTGCACCTAAAAAAACTTAAATATATTGCACTTTAGACCACTGTTTGTTGTTGAATTCTTCTAAAATTTTACTTAAAATCATTGCTACACTTATAAAGGACATGTTTTTTGTGGATTCTAACACAGAATGCCTTCTTGTGTTGACTCGCCATCAGCTTTATTACTGATGCCATTTATTGCAAACACCATGACAACTACATGTATGCAGTTACTTTAATTGTGATTTGATGAGATTGCATTAATTTTAATGTAATACAATTCAGTATTTATTTATGAAGGGTGACCATTCTAAATGTTTAATAGACGTATCTTTATTTAAACAGAAACCCCTCTCCACACCCCCAAAAAGAGAAGAAATTATTATTAATAGTTGACTTTCATGGGATCCTGCATCATCAGTTTGTTCAAATAATAAAAACTTAAAAATTTAGAAGACTTGTTATAAATTTTGTAATTATTAGTGTAAGTCTTAACACAGTTGTAACACAACTCTACTGCTATTAGTGTAATGATTTAAATTTAAAATGTCACACATCTATGTTCGCAATCATTACCAACTATTATAACCTATGATGTCTTTAATTAAATTGTCTTTAAACACCAATGATTGCAAACATAGATGCGTGACGTTTTAAACTTTTCCATTCCAGTAATGGAGTTGTGTTATTACAAATTTTTTGGTTGTTATTGTGTTAATGATTTCTAAATTTTTTTTTGTTGTAATTATAGATTTGTGTACCAACTGATGATGCAGGATCCTGCGAAAATTGACTGTTGATTTTAGTTTATTTTTCCAGGTTTTTCCATTGTTGTATTCTGATGGTGGTGTTATTTCTAATCTAATTAGCACAGTGTTCAGTATGATGAAAAATTGTTTGAATTTTCAAAAAATTACATGCATGCGCGCGCGCGCGCATACACACACACACACACGTGCAACTTAAAAGAGGCTTATATGCTCAGTAAATTACACTAAATGCATATATAGTGATGTGAGATGGATAAAATGATGTGGAAGATGTTGGATGCTGGAGCTGAAGAGGGAGAACTATTTATTACCTGCACTTAAGTATTATTGGTCTGTGTTAAGGATTGGCTTTTGTTGCGTAATTGTGTTATTCTTTGTTAAAATGTGGTTAATTCTTGAAGAATGTGCATTTGTGTTAGAACCTAATTTAGAGACAAAATGTCATGTTGTGTGTCAGCAAAAGTTTAGGTCAGGGAGAAATTTGAAAAGGAATTACCAGTGTTATTCAGAAAATTGGTAAAAGATTTTATGAAACATGTTAAGTGTTAAACCAGAAACATGCCCAGTGTAGTATCAATTTTAATGATGTGGCACATTAAAGTGAAAGTTACAAAAAACATACTCGAGTTACTCATCATAAATCCTTGCAGAGAAAAAAATATTTTAGTCTTTTCAGCCAAACCTGCAGTGAGGAGAATGCAGAAATTTTATTCATATTGAATGCATGTTTCCTAGAGCTTACTAATGTGATTGTTAAAAGGGTTCAATACTATCAGTGATTCATTAATTTCATTAAAAGCAATATTGGCATTTTAGATATTGTTTTTCACAGATGAAGCGTAGTTTGATCCTATTATACACCAACTATACCAACCCGCTGGGTCGGTTGGGTTGTTACCCACATAAAATAGGCATATGGTGTACAATTTCCAGGCACCCTTCAAACCATGGTTTCCTTGTCTTAAAACAAGGTGGATTCAATTATAGGATTACTGTTTTTTTTTTTAAAAACTGTCAATGCTGCCATCTACACAAGAAGTTATCAAACAGTTCATAGACTTACTGTAAGAGGATGAGCATGACTGCTAGTTCCAATAGAACGGTACAATTTGCCATACAGCTCATTCTTTTATGGAGATGCTACAGGAATTTTTTAGTGGAAGAATCATGTATAAAGGTTTGTAGTCTCCAAGATCCCCTAGTCTGACTAATCCATACTTTTTTGTGTGGAGTTACTTAAAAGAGGTATTTTATAGGACCAATCCACACACCCTGGCAGGAATTGAGGACAAAAATTACCAATACCATCCAGAAAGTAGACAAATTACAGCTGACAAGAGTAGCTCGGAATATGGTCAAACTTGTTGACAACTGCATGTAAATGGATGGACACGCGCGCGCACACTTATGTATTCACTTTGATACGAATGTTTATTTCAATAGATATATTGTTAAATTTTAATGTGAACATTTCTATAAAGGCTGGTAGCAGGACACAATATTGGCTGAAACGTGTTCAGTATAGAAATAATAAATATTATAACCAGAAAAAAAAAGTCAAATGATTACCATATCACATATATTTACATCTTTTAATATTTACATATAAAGAGAATAATGTTAGAATATATTAATGCGAATAATAATTTAGTATATTTCAAAATATTTTAAGTACAAAGTATTACAGTCATAAAGTTTTTTGTAGCATTAAAAATTATTTGGTTGCCTTTGGATTATCTGGTGAGTAGAATGTTACTGACGTGTTGGTAAAAAAATTGCTCTGTCTTATTGGTGGATTTATTTCCGATGTAATACTTCCAACTGCCAAATAAGGTATATAACTTTCTTCACTTTTAGACAGATGTATATTTGATGGTGGCATAAACAACATACTTTCAGCAAATGATGTTGCTGATGTATGTTTTATGTACCTAATCGAAGTTGCATCATCATATGAATGTAATAAATCTTTCTGCTCTTGTTGTTTTTTCCAATTTTTCCGCATTTTACGTACCATATATCCTTTGAATAAGGCTTGTATTTTTGTTGCTGCTTCATGTGCAACTGCTTCTGTTATCCCATAATGTTTATAATCTAACACCAGTTCATTTTTAGCAGTGTCTAATATATCATGAACATACTGGGTTGCTGTTACAGCTATATTGCGAGCTTCTAATTGTTTTTGTAAATAATTTGCAATGAATGTTATAATATTTATTGGTTGTTCACGAATCACTTCTCTTGATATGTCGCTTATCATTGCTGGAAGTCCTGAAGGGATTTGAACTCTATTTTCACTGTGGATATTTCGCATGAAATTCATATTGATTTTTTTTTTTAATAATTGTAACAATTATTTTTTTTCTTTTTAAGAATAATTTGACAAATTATATTGTAATAAAATTATTTAATATTTTGTATATTTTTATTGCAATAAAACGTTTTCATTTATATTTTATATTAATATTTATTGGTTTTACAATTTTATTATGATGATTTAATTATTTATATATTGAAAAAATTAATAAGCGATGTCTTTATCTCTTTAAAAAAAAATGTAATATTATTTTTTTTTGTATTACGTAGTTATGGTTATGTTTAATAGAATTATTTGATTGTAAAAACATTTTTTCTTGGTGACATTCATCAACAATTAACAAAAATTAAATTATAAAGTAAATCAAGAACTTGTTTGTTCAAATACTGTGGGGCATATTATGCTATATTATTCCATAGTGTAAGCCTAAAAGCATTACGGAGAAAGTTATGACACAACTGTTATACCTATATGACAAAAAATAGAAATTCAGAATCAATTCCCATTAACACAATCATAGTTTTATTTGAACAAAGTAAAATTTAAATTAGAAAAGACTGTTCTGGTATAGGATGGGTAGTAGCGTCCTTGCCTGTAAATAGTTTATTTATTTATAAGTTTTATTTATTGTTAACAGAGATAATAGTCCATATGTTTAACTAACTCCAAATTACACAAGTTTTTTGTGAACACCTTAAGACCAATGCACAGTAGGTTTTTCAATATTGCTTTCATGTAATTCAGGCCAAATATACTTTATCCAATGCTAGAGCTTGCAGGGCAACTGTTTTGTTTAGGATTAACATGAAAAGTTTTAAAGAAAACTTTTTATTTCTTCAAGTAACTCTTTTCCATATCACTAATTTAAATTAACCAGTGACTATAACATTTTATTAAGAAATATAAGTACTTGCTGAATTGTGTATGTGTTTATGTTGTAAGTATAATAATAGTATTTTAGTTGTTTGATCATTGTGTATTTTACTTGTTTATTATTTTTAAAGAAATTAATTATTAATCAGAGCAATGAAATGAATGATGGGCTCTTTGCCTGAGGGAGCACATTTCCACTGCTTTCTTGCTTTCATTGATTTACATGATATCATTGCTTTCAAATTTATTAGTCATTTTCAAAATCTACCTGGTTAGTGGTCTAATAAGTTACCAGATACCTTTGTAAATTACCATTTGCAAAAAAAACACATGTACTTAGTATAGCCTAAATGCATGCATAAAAAAAAAAGCTATAACTTTCAAATAACTACATATGTTCCAGCTATAGTTTTTATAATCTATTTTTTCAAGAATGTCTCATTACATCTTATGTCTCTTTCAAATTAATAGCGTAAGTGATTGATATCAAAGGATATTTTTTACTGTTGTGTAGTAGAACCACTTTCTTTTTCCATAGACAAAATCTATGAAAAGGTCCAGTCCTCAGGTTTATAAACTTGCCCTAAGTGCAACATAAGCTCTTCAATATTTGTCCAATAAATCAAATCATTTTCATCAGTAAAGTACTGATGAAAGTTCATTTTGTCAACTTCGAAAGCCAAAAAGTTTTGTATTTTTTTAAGTAAATTCCAACCTAGCAGTTTTGATCCTAACATTTCAGCTTGATTTTTTTATTAATTTAAATCCCTAACAGAGTCATTTAATTCAAATTGTGATATAAGATGATATGGCTTATTGGAAGATAATTCAAAATCAAAATCATTGTTGTCTTCTTCAATACTGCCTGATTCTTCATCGCTGCTTTCGAAACACATTCACTGGTGGCTTAGGGACTGGAATAATCTCACTGTGAAATACAGGCCTGATTGCAGCCATCCTCTTAAATATACAGAAAAATTATTGCATACTATATGAGAAGCATGTATCTTATCCTGATCACCAATTTTACACTGAAAGTACAAATGATATGCTATTTTAATTAAAAGTGTAATGTTTTTTTCTACTTGATTTTATGGTAAACTCACCATATACATAACAAAAGACATTCACATCATTTACACAATTTCAAAGCATTATGACATTGCACTATTAAAAAATAATATTAATCCTAAATCCATTGCTTAGTACAAATAACACAGCTGTATTTTCAGCTACAGTTTTGACTTGCGCAGACATGATTAATCAGTCTTGTCTATATGATGTCATAATATGTGTCTATGATATGATTTAATTCTTTGTCTAGTATTGTTTACTTATAGCTTACAAATTATGTTAACAAAGTTAAACAATAAAAAATGAGCTAACAAAATACAATATATGAACTTAAAATGCTAACTATATGTTGAAAAACGAAAAAAATCCTGTAATTAAAATATAAACATTTTTGAAAAATGGTGGCTGATAGAAAGATTCTGAATTCATATTAGTTTTCAGCATCAAAAAACAGATTAAAGTCATATATTGCACATTAGGAAACAAAAATTTTGTTTATCAGTATTGTTTACAATATTACAATATAATATTAATATAATTTATATAATAATATTTGACTACAAAATATTATTTACAATATGCTGAATATAAAACTTATTTGGTTTGCATTCTGTATAAAGTAAATACACCTACAGATAATCCATAATTGTATTATGAAAAATCATCTTGGCATTATTGATAAGGCTGCTTAAGGTATTTTTAATGTTATTTAATTAATTTAAAATGTAATTACACCGGGGGATTAAAAAAAGAACTTCACAAATTTAAAAGCATATAAATATTTATTGAGATAACTTATAGATTCAGTTGAGGTCACATTTCATAGAAAAACCCATCAAGTTTGTCACCCAACATTCACTTTGGTTCAATATGGCTTCCATTTATAATGCGACATACCACCTGAAGTTGATTTCATTCAGACTAGCCGTTAAGTTGAACATTACTTCAGCATCAATTCAAAGTCTTAGATCAGCAAGATAGACGGTATATAAACCTGATCTTTAATGAAAACCCACAAGAAGAATCTATCGGGGCCAAATCTGGGGAGCAAGGTAGCCATACAATTTACTATTTATGACTTATCCACCAACCTGGGAATTGAGTATCAAGAAAATCTCATACTTGTAGTGAGGTGAGGCCCCTTCTTATTGATAGTATGGTGTCCATTCCAACTGAGAAACTAGAAAATGTTGCAGCATGTTCAGATAAACAATATCATTTTTCCTGGAAGAAGAGTGGGCTATACAATCTTTGTTTGCTTAGGATTGACCTAAGGGCTATCACAAGTATGCTTCGATGTTTTGTGTGGTTTTTTGCTAGTCCATATTTGGCAGTTATGAGTGTTCACCTTGCCGCTGATATGAAATATTGACTTACCATTTAAAATTACATTGCCTATAAATGTATCATTGTCTGCAATTCTATCAATCATTTCTACACAAAACTGCAGCCTAGCAACTTTATTATCCTCTATAAGTGTTGAACCATGGTTACTTTGTGTGGCTGCAAGTGCAATCATTTATGTAATACACACCAAACAGTCGTTTATGGAATACCAGTCTCACGTGACATGTTGAGATTTGTTTGTTCCACGTTGATTTCTTCAGTCTGTAAGTGCAAAGCTTTCTCTGAGGTATTCCACACTAGCTTCGGGTATGCATGGGCGTCCTGGTGATTTTGTGTCGTTTAACAGAACAATTTGCTTCAATAAAGGTTTGGTGTCTAGAGTAAATTGTATATCTAGGCTCCTCCAAACCATACTATGTTTGAAAATTACGTTCAACTGAAATTACTGACTGCAAATCATGAAACCAGTACACAGTGAGCACATTCCACATCAGTAAACACGTCCAATAACACTAGTGACAATGTTGTTGGCTGAATTTGGTGTTAATGAACTGCACAAGTCAAAGCTTTATGTGTTTTGCTATGAAATGAGAATTCATCTGAATCTGTAAGATATCTAAATAAATTTTTATATGCTTTCTAAAGTTACTCCTTTTTTATATAAAATAAAAATTTGAGGTTTTCTCTTATGTAAAATTCAATGTTTTTTTAATAAAGAAAATGTAAAAATTACATCCTGTAATCTGTTAAGAAAAAGTAATTCCTTTCATTTGGTGGTTTCAATTTTTGAACTGTTTTGAATCTTGAAAGCACAAAAATGAAACTGTTTCTTATCAAGTTTGGCAGTTATGCAAACTTATAAATAAAGCTTGTTCATTTACAGGCCTAAAAAAAATTTCTATAAATTTATCATTATGCTGAACATTGTGTGTCCTTTCATTACTTTGATGGCAATGTTGGTTAAGTTGACAATGCTTCGGGGTTCCACAGGATTCTTTTGAAGTGCTAAGTTGTTGTGCCAAAATTAACATCCCATTTCTTTTTTTTTGACTTAACTGAATTCAATTATGATGGAAAAAGTTGATATTGATACTGAAATTCTACCTTTTATATTGATGATTTACTACCCGATCAATTTTTGCTGTAAAATGATTTAATATTATAGATTTTCTGTTCAATGTGGAATAAATGTTATATGTTGTATTGAATAAACAACATTTTAAAAATAAAATTGATTCTCAGCCCTTGAATGTAAACTATGATCTTACACCTAAAAATTTGGCATCTAAGTTGTAGTATGCCATTCATTCAAACCCTAGTTAGTTGCAATTTTTCAGATGTAAATGGTATTTCTTTTTCATCATAAATACAAGTTGTATAATAGGAAAAAAATACAAATATCACGTGTATATATAAAAACATATATTATAAAAAAATTTAAATAGCTGTAATTGGACATAATCTGCAATTGTCAGAGTAAAGTAATTAAAATTTCCTCAAGCAATTCTTTGTGTTACAATTTAACCCTGCTGTTCTGTTCCCTTTTACTATACACATGTACTGTTCGGGTCAATATGACCCGAGGCAATAATTTTTCTTTAATTTTGTAAATCAGTCTAA
>JAAAKQ030198142.1:0-11903 GCA_010016005.3 Zanna intricata
TTTATTTTTTTTTTTTTTTTTTTTTTTTTTTTTTTTTTTTTTTTTTTTTTTTTTTTTTTTTTTTTTTTTTTTTTTAAGTTCTGCAGATCGGTCGTTATAACTCGATCAACTTGCTTAAGAGTTTACTCAGTACTTTTTATATACTTAAGAGTTTAATAACAGTCGACAAATCGATGTTCTATACACTGCTAACGGCTAACTGTCGGGTCAGTTCCCGGTAGCCGAGATGTACTCTAGAGAAACCCAAGTTCTCTGACGTCCCAGCCATCTTCAATTTATCCTTGATTATTCAGATAATTTATAATTTTCTCCTTAATTTTTCTGTACATCGTTTCTTACTGTGAATACAGTAAGTACAGTTTATGATTACTCTACTACTTTTTATCTGATTTTTTTTTTTAATATCCTTTTTTATTTTAAGTATTATGAGTAATTATAAATATGTTGGAAGCAGAAGTTATTTCTTTGGGTGTATCGTAAACCAATGTATGAATAGAAAATAGGGAATAAATAGGAAATTATTGGTACATCAGATTACTGATTTTAGGTTTCTGAAAGGAATGTTTTAAAGTTTATTTCGGACTTTTTTATCGAATGAAAGAAAATTTTTAATTTTATTATTCGATGGCGAATCGCGATAATAAATGTCTGTATCATACGTTTTGAATGTCACTTTTTTAAAAATGAGTATCAATTTTTTTTATTGTTTAAAATTGGTAAAAATACACAATAAAAATAAAATATTAATACAGATTGTCAGTACATAATTTATAAGTAACTTTATAAAGTAAAAACTTAAGTTCTTAAAAGAAACGTAAAAAGTATTATAAAAAAAATTAAATTGTGTTGGGCTACAAATGTGTCATTGGTTTCTGATAAATTGATTGTCCTTGCGGAATTCCGTTTGTTTGGTGTAGTAATTTCTGATGTGTGGACATACCTAGGCCATAGAATTCGGTAGCCCGCTATTCGGAATTTCTGTCTGTTAACACCGATTTATTTAGTATAGCCTGCTTTCCGTACATTTGTGTGCTGTCTGTTGTTAGCCTTGTTCTTGTGAACAAATATCTTATTTGTCCTTTTAACAATATCTTTCAATATTTCTCTTACCAGTAACACCGTTTTCAATATTCTGATCACATTTTTTTCCTTTTTTTTAATTCTTTCTGTGATTTCATCGTTGGTCAGCAAAGTATTCTTAGAAAATCAAAGTTGTTAAAAACATTAGAGGGCAAAATATATAAGGATGCTTTTCCTTTAACAGCCCCCTTTTTCTTCAATTCCTCATTTTTATTTACTTCACATCTCACTCGAATATCTTATTTGTCCTTTTAACAATATCTTTCAATATTTCTCTTACCAGTAACACCTTTTCAATATTCTGATCACATTTTTTTTTTTTTTAATTCTTTCTGTGATTTCATCGTTGGTCAGCAAAGTATTCTTAGAAAATCAAAATTGTTAAAAACATTAGAAGGCAAAGTATATAAAGATGCTTTTCCTTTTACAGCCCCCTTTTTCTTCAATTCCTCATTCTTATTTACTTTATATCTCACTCTTTTATAGCCTTCTAACCCGTTGGAGTAATGATGTTTAGAATATAATACTGTTTCATAATACGATTCATATGGAAAAATATTTCGGGTTTTTTATTTTAACAACCCCTATGAGAGTGAAACGTAATTAATTGTGGATTCTGTAACTCCTTTAGTTATTCCCAATCTTATGTAATAAACATAAATTTTAAGACATTATATGATTTTTCTTTACTTCTCTGTAAAATAGTAAATTGTGATTTTTAAAAATTCAATTTCTTACACCCATACAATTTTTGACTATAATGTTTACAGCAAAATTTACTGAAATCAAGCGTTATATTGCAGTGGTTTCGAAAATTGGTGTGCAATGGATATATGGAGTGTAATGAAGAAACTTTCTTAATTTTTTTTAATTCTTTTATTTCATATATTTGTAGAAATGGATATTACAGTAACTGGAACAGTTTATAGCACACGTCTCAGTTTGTTATCAAATATTTTAACCAGCTTATATACTGGAATATGTCTCGTACATACGCTATTATTTCATCAATCGTGCGTAATCAGTTGCTAGGTACTGCTTGTTTTGTTGCCCCCCCGTAGAAAGTAATCGGTGGGAAATATTGCAGACCCCAAACCCCTCGAAATGATTCGTTTACCAAAGACATTTCGTACAAAAAGTCATTTACCTGTTAGCTGTATCAGATGACGCATGTTCCAACAAGATGACGCCATAGCGTCATCTTGCTGGAACAATTCATGATTGATTTCCACGGAAGTCTGTTAAGACGACACAGTAACCATCGAAATTAACTGTATTTTCCACAATGCGCTTTCTGCTTATACCGACTCAGACTCCAGTTTTTGTTTCGTTTAGAGATTGTTTGTGTAATTTATGGGGGTTAATTGTCGACCACAGTCGTGTACTGTATTTTGTGATTAATATATCCTCCAGATGAAACTACGTTTCATCTGTAAAAAACGTAATCTATAGGTATTTCGAGGGTACCTACATAATTTTGGTCAGTAAAACTTTTAAACCCTTATAAATAATTTAGTTTTTCGGCATGATCTCTTGGTTTTCAGTTCTTCAGCACGCAATATTTTTTTTAGAGGAAAAGACTAGTTCTTTACTTGCCGTTTCGTGTGCTGTAGCGATTACGATATCTTGCTGCTGTGCAAACTTACGCTTTGACTTTGATTGATTTTCGGCCATAGCATCCTAGATGTTAAGCAATTCAGTTCGTTTAGTTTATTTGGTCTTCTACTTCGATCACCGGCTTCAACTGAGCAACAAGCTCAGTTAAAGCCGACAAAGCTCAGTTTGTTAAACTGAGCTTGTTGCTCAAAACTTTTAGATTAGGGCTCGAACTCCACTGCGGTGGGGAACAGGAGTATTTGGAAATTTTTCAGAAAACTGAAATCAGTATTCTTGTCACCTTCACGAAAGATGTATTCGACTAAAAACTGCGTTCCTCTGCCGAAATAAGTACTACATTCTCGCAATTATTGATTTCGATAAATGAAACAACACGAGACGAAACGAAGCACATTCAGTCACAACTCGGCAATTGACGTCTTTTTTTTATTACTCAGTAACGCCCACGAACCCAGAAGGCGATCAATCTAGCGCCGAAAAACCAGATTGCTACCACATTCCCAATGTAATGTACTTCTATAATACTCGTAATTCTCTCTAATGGAAGAAATAATAAATTAAGCGATATACCTTAATAAACCTATAAGGTAAGAGGTAATAGGTATAACATAAGCGATACACCTATTAAAAAAAAATATTTAACGCTTATAAATTATGTGTATTCAGGTAATTAAAAAATAACTTAATTAACGGAAAATAGTTGAATTTAATTACATTGGGTTATTATTTCGTAACAGAAGTTGTACTATAAAGTAAATCAATGCTAGAAAAAAAAATGGTCAACACGTACAATTTTTGTTATAACCTTTCTATAATTTCATAACATTTTGTTTTGTAACTATCATTATCTTATACTCTTTATATTAGAGTTACGTGTTTATAATTTTTGAAGCCTGTTTAAATATTGAAGTATGTAATATGATCGATCACATGCATGCACCTTATTTATTTATCCTTACATAATTCAAATGATTGTTGTTTATAACAAGCAATGTGTAATTTTATCAATTTTGTTGATTTATTAAATCTGAAATGACTAGAATTTTAATATGAATGAAACGTATTTAATGGTTGTTTTAATGTTTTTATTTCCCTTTTGGGAGTACCTACATAATGTTGTTTCCAGAGTGTAATAAAAAGGTATTATTATTTCTATTGTCATTTTAATTTTACGTTTTATGTACAATTCTGTTCGTTTCCAGGTATTATATGTGTTGTTAAAACAGCTTTTGAATTTTATTTTCAGATTATCATATTCTTTAAGTGAATTATTAAAATATTTTACGATTAATGGAATGATAATAATAACAGTAACAATTATAATGTTTAATAAAATGTTTATAACGTTATAATTGCAAAGCTTTGTCTTTCTGATTATTGTGTTTTTATATAACAGTCATGTTAAATCATTTTACTCGGATGATTTCAAATAATTTTATTTTATTTATTATTTTCTTTTTAATTATTATTTAGTAATATAATTATATATTGTTTTTATTTGACCCATTATTCTTTATACATCGTGTGGTTATTATTAGACAATGTAACAGAATGACTAGATATATTTCATTTGTATATAAAAGTCTCCAGATATCTCGTGCAGCTTTCTTAATTCGGCTAATGTTGTTCGCTGCATCCCATGTTCGTGTAATGAATATACCTGTTGGCTTGTTAAATCCGTAGAATACCTGCTGTCATGTTTTATTAATTTTAAACCGATAGCAGAATAGCGACAAAGACAGCATTGAAAAGCAGGTTAATATTGGAATAAAACTTGTTCGGTCGTCCTCGAACTATCAGCCTGTTGCCACTCCGGCACACATTAGATCAAATTAGTATACTAATATAAAGTAGCTTGGTTGAAAGATCATTTCCGTTTCTTAAAACATATTAAAAATAACTACCTTTACTAGGATCTGCACCTTAGTACTCTCGACTTCGAAATCAGCTGATTTAAGATGTCGCGTTAATCACTAGATTAGCGCGGTGGGCTTCATTACATAACTTTTTTTTTTTTTTTTTTTTTTTTACCTCAGGAATCACCGTTAAGGTATATCATTAGAGGATGAGATGAAGAATGAATTGTAGCGTGTGTGAAAAATGCCATGCCTGACCGGGATTTGAACCCGGGACTTCCGGGATGAAAGGCCGAGACGCTATCACTCTCGCCACGGAGGCCGGCTCATTACATAACCTATACAAGATTTTCCTAACTAAGTGTTCTAGCCTATAGCAAGTTCCTTCCTCCTGTAGAAGCATGCCTACATTACCTACACTCAAATTCAATAAATAAAAAAATTAATCATTAATACTTAAATCAATTTTTGATCATTATTAGTTAATTTTTAATTGAAATTTTCGTATTAAAATGTACGCTACAGAAATAATTTGCGATTAATGATGAATGTCAATTATTGACGAATGTCAATTCGATGTATGATGGAAGAATTACATTTACTGTTAATAATCACGTGTTATACTTATGGCAAGTCTGGGACCTAATTAATAGATTCCAAAAAAAAAAGAATCGCTTCCCTTTTTAGAATATTTCGAAAATTTATGTTAAAGTTTATCATTTATTAAAAAGTAATTTATTCAAGGAGCTAATGAAGAAACTCAGATAAAAAGTATTTGAATACGAAAAATAATTTGTTAAAAATTTCCTAGCACATATCGTTTACTATAAATTGAAAGAAGATATTCATGTCGACGTACGTTATATCATTACTATTTTTGATCCTCGACTTTGTGGATGATCAATAATTATTTGGATATAAGATAAGCACATAATACCTTTTAGTATGTCACGCCTTTGAGATAAAAAAAAAAACTTCTATTTCTCTGTTTCAAATAATATGAGGTTAAGATGTAAAAGTTGATATAACTTTATTATTAATTGATATACTGTGTGTGTTGTGTTTGTTTATTCCACGATTTCAGGGATACTGTAAGCTCATAATTTTTGTCGAATCCGCTACAATTGGATTATAAATATGCTTTTATTTTGGGTAAGAATTTTCTGACCCAAGAGGGATTAGGGATAGCTTGGCCGCATACTGCTTGGAGGGCATCCTCCTGGAAATATCTTTTTGGTGACAAAATCAATAGTATTGTTGTCAATAGTATTGTTTAGGAAGTAATTTCGTTTCCGCTTTTTATAATCTTTTAGCTGTAACTCAGGATTCTAGGTTTATTCTCTCGGTACTTTATTTTAGGGGCAGCTGCTTTTTATACAACTGTTCTTTTTAACAGAAATTGGATAAAATGTTTATCGTGTAAACCTGTACATCCTGATACTTCTTGAAATACTACACAATTAATTGTTGTAATGAATAATTAATCGCAATATGAATCAATTTATTATTTGAAAAAATTTTAACCGTTCATTTAAGAACTTAAATCTTATGATATTATCAAACTTGGCATAATTTGAATGTAAAAAGGGCAAAAGTCAGATTATATATCGGTTATCCCGTGTTAAATTATGCGCTTTGAACTTTTATTGTCATACATGTTCCTATGTTTTATACTCGTACAATAGATGAAATGTTCGATGATAATTTGGTTCTTTTTAAAGGATGTTGACTGTAACAGTATAATCCTAAAGTTACTGTGAATAACGTGAAGACATACGATCTGATAAGTTTTGTGTCACTATCATCTGATAAGAATGAATTGCATTTACAAATCTCTCACAGCAGGTTATTGAATCACTCAACATTCTCTTTCCTGCTTTATTTTCTCTCTTACATTACTTGTATACCTTCTCTTTCCTTTTTTTATAAACAATCTTGTACACATGCAACCGTACATTTGTGACACACACACAAATATTTTTTTTTTGTGTGCGTGCGCGCATGCGTGTGTGTGTGTGTGTGTACAAGATTATTTTACGAAGTTATTCCTGTTCTATTTAAAGTCGTTATAAACAACAATATATACCAGTACAAAATGTATTAACGTTACCATCTTATAAAAGTAGTAATATTTTACGATTTTTTATTATATTTTATATTTCCCTGTCAGTGTAATATTATTTTGTAATATGGCGCGACGTATCAGTTTTAAATACGATTGTAGAGTACACCATTACTTGTTTATTATTTGTGCTGGTTGCTGCATTTCCTGTTGTTATAATATAACTTTAAGAATATATAGTTTTATTATATTTTTTAGCAGCAGTTCCTGTTTTAATATTATATTATAAATATTATAAAAGAGATTGTGTTTTATAACTATAAACAAATGTTGAGTATGTAATAGCCTGTTTATACGTAATTCGTATTGGTGGCGGGTGTAAGCTGTATATTGATACTATTGATACTGATTTGAAAGTATCTGAACCAAAGTGTACAAACAAAAAATGTTTTTTTTTTTTATTTTATAACAATTTTTTCCTGGTATCTTAACTCTAGAGCTATGCGGTAAAAAGAAAATTATAATAATCAGTCAAAAAATGTGATATGGGTTTATCTCGACGGGATGTGGCAATTGGGATATGGCATTTCTCGACGTTTCATGATGCAGGTATCGCAAAAAAATGTACGTTTGTTGGCATGTTAGAAGCCTAATAACTTTTGATTGGATAAACTGATTTTGATGAAATTTGACACAGAGGCTCTTGTATGTGGAGATAAAAGTTTGGGGACAATATCTCCAGGGTGTGGAGTATATAGTTTCTTTGGGGACTATTTTCTAAAAAGTTTTCAAACATAATCCTTTATATTAAGCTAAGTAGATACTTATCTTAAAATTAAAAAAAAACCTCTAAAATTCTCTCCTTTCCCCAAAAATCAGAATAAAGCTATCTTTTTAATTATCGCATAATTTTTTTTAGCAGGTTTTTGTCTTCTTAAGCATATACAGTGCAAGTGGGCCCTCTCCCAAAAAATAAACTTCTTGACAATGTTGGAGGGGAAGAGCGATAAATATTTAAAAATATCGATTTTTTAAATGATGTTATCATGATAGCTTTTAGATTATCTTTCGTTATCACCTTGGCATTTATTAATTATTTTTCTTAAAGTGAGAGATATTTTCAGTATGGAAACAATTTTTAATCTTTATCAGACATTTGAAGTTAAACCTTTCTTTCTGTAAATATGAATTCGATTTTTCCTAAAATTGTTTAAAAACTGAAAAAGTTTCCGGTTATTGCATCTTGTTTAGTAGATGAGAATTTTTGTGGTGAAAAGAATTTTTATTAACTTTCAGTTTTGTTATTTTTTATTAAATTGAACTAAGGCATCTTTTAAAATTAAAGTTAAATTTATAGTATTTAAAATTATCAAGATAATCTTGGATAAAATTAATGTTCTATTTTTAATTAACTTTAATTACTGGTATTTTACTTTTCCCCAGTGATAATTTGTTTAATTAATTTGTTTGTAATGGTGTTCTACTTAGATTAAATTTTTATTGACGATAATGTTATATACGATTTTAGAATTAATTTTACAAGAAAATAATTTGATATTACATAATGATAAAGTTAATTCATTTACTGTATTGTTTACTTTATTTTACATCCGACTAATATGTATTCAGTATAATGTTAGAATACAATTCAATATTAACCTATAAGCTGTAGCGTATAGTAAAGGGTGTTGTTATATCTTGAATCTTAATTGCCTTTCCACTCTTCTTCCATCAAGAAATTAATTAAGAAAGCGCCATTTTTATTCACCTCATTTTATTAATTTTATCTTATATACAGTCTTTTATTTTACTTAACTTAATTATAATTAAACAGTTTCAATTTATACCGTGTTATTTTTCAATTTTTATAATACTGTTCTGCTGTACATCCTGGTGATGCAAATAGCTCGTTTTAATTTAAATGATATAGTGAATCCTACAATAATTTAAATTCTGTGTGAGATTTTATTATATATTTACGTAATTTTTTCATATATCTTTCTTTGTGATTGATTACATACATTAATTAATTACGAGGGAAAAAATATTATACTTTAGGTCCTGCGAATTTTATTTATTGGGAAATGAGAAGAAGAAAAACATAAAAATTTACAGTGGAACGCTGATTTTCCGCATGTTCAATTCTCCGAACTGCTTACATTAGCACTAGGCAATTAAAAAAAAAAAAAAAAATAGTGCATTATTAAAAATCTAAAATACTATTCAAATAAAGAATTATTTCAACAGGATATGTATTTTTATCGATTTTTTTACTAAGTTTTTTGTAATTCGTACAGTACAAAATATAAATAAATATTTAAATGGTTGTGTTAAGCTATAATTATATAATTTTTATAATTATAAATTAACTTATGAAAAGATTTATGAAAACATATGGTCAAGCATTACCTATGATGTTATAATGTTTATTTTATTCTGTTGTGCGTGTACAGTAAACTCAAAACAAATAACTGTACTTCTTGCCTTATATATGGAGTTACATAGACTGCGTATATTTATGATCACTATCAGCACATATGACACCGTCCGGCGTGGGGAGTGCACTGCATGCTGCAAATATTAGGTCCCCAAAAGGCGCATTCCTGGTAGGCAGGAATGCTTTAGCACCGAAAGGATTTCGGTGGACGGACTGAAGGGAAATCACGCCGGGAGTACGAAGCACATATGCAGCTAGTCTCCCAAGATTAGCCCCGATTAATATTTTAGTCTGGTCTAAGGGATCGGAACGCGATACATAATTCTGTCCAAAATAAACAAAATAAGTATAATCACCAAGAAATAAATATCCGTCCGATAAAAGAAAGATACAACACAAGGAACTTTTGTCCGGGGTCTGCAATTAATTAATAGAAAAATATATAAATCTTCTGCTGTCATTGCGTTCTGTAAGTTTATGATATAATGATAAAACCATACATTTTTATTCATCAGTCTATACTGTTAAACCTCTATAAATTCACTGTATTATAGAATCTCATACGCATAATTAATTTAACTCCAGTGCTGTTAACATACGTGTTGATATCGTTAGTATTAGTTAACATCTTGTCTGAAACAAAACGAAAACGAGTTGTTTTATCAATGAAAAACAAAGTAGAAAGCTTAGAAAACTTGAAAAGGTTTTGTAATCGTTAGTAGATGAATACGGCGTATGAATGTGAACTACATCAGACATTTAGAAAAATGGAAATACCATTATGAATTATGTGTGGCAGCTCAAAAAAGAGGAAGAAAAAGTTTTTCCAGAAAGAAAATGAAGACAGCATCGTACGAAGAGGTGAATCGGACTCTTTTCTGGTGGTTTATTCAAACACGATTCCTTGATGAGCCGGTTTCTGGACTAATTTTAGTTGAGAAATTCGGATTTTTAATGAAAAACAGAAATAGAATGGAAACTTTTAAGTAAGAACGGGATGATATCGAAATGTTAAACTGCTTTATGTAATATGACAACCTAAAATTCAAGGAAAACGAAAGATTATCAGCAAAAGTAAAAAAAAACACATGATTTTTTTTTAAAGGCGTTCTAAATCTTTAAGTTATTTATAAAAACGAAAAGAAAGTATGGATTACTGCGAAATCTTTTCAGATTGGTACGATAATTATTTCATAGCGTAGGTTGAAAAATACCAGCAGATTACTGGTAAAAATGGGTATATTCTTCTGATATTAAATAATATTCCTACTCGTCCTTCAGGAGGTTGCTTAGAAAAAGAGGACGGAAAACTTGAAGTTCTGTTTCTTGATCAAGGGATTACCGTTCCTTTGAAACGCATTTATTACAAAACAACTATGAAGATCTTTTTTGTCCCTGATAATGAAGATTTAAACGGCACGGTTAAGATGATCAAAGACATTGCTGTTATATGGCTGCTGACGCATTGAATTTTATCAAAAGCATGTCATTGGAAAGAGCCTGGAATAAAATTTTAAATAAAACAATGCTGAGTGAAACTGATAAAACGCATTGTGAAGTATCGAAATATAAGAACAGATATCACGCATACATTTTACATTTGCGCTAAGTTTCTTTTCAATTTTGCTGAATTGTATATTTCGTTTTTTTTATTAAAATGTGATAGCCGTTAACAGTATAATAATTGTCCAGTACGTATGGTAAACTTTCTTTTATTTTCCGTTTATCGGCCTTCCAAACGTCAATCCAAGTAATCCGAATTCCACTATATTAAAAGTTTCTGATTACATGTAGTGTCTTCTTTTTTTTTTTTGTTTAGCCTCCGGAACCATCGTATTACTTTAGAGGATGAATGTGAATGATATGTTTGAATGTAAATAAAGTGTAGTCTTTTCTACGGTCTCAGGTCAACCATTCCAGAGATGTATGGTTATGTATAGTATCACAAATATTATTAACAAAAAGTCGATTTTGAAGTAACGTTATACATTATTTATGTTTATTCATTATTATTAAGTAACAACAACATATTAACACACATAAAAATATTATGTTTCTACAGAGTATTCTTAAAACTGGATCCATTTTTATCATAGTTGATTTCTTTACGACTTACAGGCTTTAATGTTCAGAATACTGGTATTATTCATCACTTTTTTAATTGCACACTATACGTCTATTTGGTTTTTTTTTGTGTAAAGGAGATTTAATAAAAATATACTTCAGTTTCGCGTATACGTTAGTTCTGACTATTGGCATATCAGTTAAATTAGAACTACGCTTCCTCCGTGAAAATAATAAAAACTAATCCAAAATATAAATGTTGCAAGAATGAAGTTTACCGTCGAACAGTTACCGTTTTTAGCATAGTCAGCTCGATTTATTTCGGGATAAACTTCCGATAGAATTACAATTTTCTTTTCGCTACAGTACAAAACTAAACCCTTCATCAAAAACTGGTCGGTCATTCAAATTTTGATTGTACAATTGCCGTATGAATATTAAAAAATATCTCTGTATTAAACTAATTTCTACCGGGCCATAAAAATGAACTTGTTTAATGAAATGTTTGAACAACCAGTATGAATGCTATTACTTACTGTGGGCTACAACAATACTATTATTACTTACAAGACCGGTAAAGTACACTTTACTGTTCTGTCTTTTCAAATTTTCGTCGATAGTCAGTGTCAGAATTTGTTTTGATAAAATTTTCCCCAATTACATTATTTCCCAAAGTACAAATACATTATTTAACCCTGCTGTTCTGTTCGCATTTACTATACACATGTACTGTTCGGATCAATATGACCCGAGGCAATAATTTTTCTTTAATTTTGTAAATCAGTCT
>JAAAKQ030198164.1:0-11903 GCA_010016005.3 Zanna intricata
TGAACCTTAGAACTCTCAACTTCGAAATCAGCTGATCTGCGATGTCGCGTTAACCACTAGACCAACCCGGTGGGTTAAACAATGGCAAACAGACCTGGATAATTTAAACTTACGACGCAAGGCCGCATAACGCATTCACTCCACATGTAGCGCACAGTAAGGCGGCAGTTGCATCGTGTACATACTGGCGCGTTTACTACTGACATGAGATACCCGCAGTAGCTCTCGTATCTCCGATCCGCAATCGGCAGAGGATCACTTCCTCACGACGAATTTTTTTGTATGAGGTTTCCTATGGCAACACAGAATCTTTAATAAACCGCAGGTTGTTATTAACTGTAGCTGTCCAGCCATCTTGCCAATTTCTGCGAAGAGTGAGTTTTACATAGTTTATAAAGTCGCATGTAGTAACACGGGTAGTAAAGGATGGTTGACTACACGCGTTCTTAGCTGCAAAATCACATCTTCATTTCCCGGAATCCCCACGTGGCTAGGGAGGGCTCCAGCAGAAACTCATTTGTGTGTTGCGATGGTTCAACTCAGCGATTGAGTTATAGGTTTCTATGACGATAGGATGCCTAGAATAAAAGTTCTCTAGAGCTTGGAGAGCACTGCACGAGTCACTACAAATAAGGATATTTCGATAAGTAGGGTAGATGATATTCAGAGCCTTATTTATTGCGTAAAGTTCAGCAGTAAATACACTTGTGATACCAGATAGGCCAAACATATATATTCTATCATCGACTAAAAATGCGCAACCAACGGTATCGTTAAAATGGTTGCGATTCGATCGCAACCGATAGTATATGCAATAGTATATATACACTGAACAGTGTATACTATTGCATCTGCTTTTGTCTTGGACAGGATATGTTGAAAATTTTGCTGGAAGACAATAGGTGACGTTGATTCTTTATTGTAATTAGTAAGATCAAAAATAAATTTAGAAGATTTTTCTCTACGGAGGATATGGACACAGATATGTTGGTAAAATAGAAGGCGTGCCAACATTTATAAGGTGCAGTAGGCGACTGGTACGGACATCTACAGCAACAGTACAAAGTGGATGGTTCTCATATCTTCCTAAATTAGTATTTCCAAGAACCAAGTCAAATTCAGGGTGATATAGCTGTCCTTTGAGATGGACGAAGTAGGATGCTAAAAGGTTCCGTCTATCCCAAAGTGATAGTTCACCGCAGTCAACAAGCGAGCTTACGACAGGACTTGATTTAAAGGCACCTGTAGCAAGACGAAGAAAAGAATGGTGTACGGCATCTAACATCTTCAACGCGTTGTTTCGCGCTGAAGAGTAGGTGACACAGCCGTAATCGAAGCGGGAACGAATTAAGGTATAAGAAAAACGCAACATATATGATCTGTCGGCTCTCCAATTTGTACTGCTAAGAACTCGTAGCGTATCTAGCATTTTGGAACATTTCACTTTTAATTGTTTAATGTGATCGACCCACGTAAGATGGCTGTCAAAAAACAGTCATAAGAACTTAATACCACGAGAGATTGCAATTTCCTCTTCATTCAGAAAGATTTGTTGCATAAAAGGGTCCCGGAAGCGATAAAAAATCTACACATTTTGTTTTCTCAGGTAAAAATATGAAGCTGGTAACTCTGGACCAAGCTTTAAGGCGAGAAATTGTGTTCTGTAGTAGTCTCTCTGCTGTGGCTGTCGAACGGGACGTGATGTATATGGCAAAATCATTATCGTATAAAGAACAAGATACAGGTGGTCGCACATATTCAGTAATATTGTTGATGGCTATAGCAAACAATGAGGCACATAATACACTTCCTTGAGGTACACCATTCTCTAACACTACACTATCTGATAAAGAATCTCCAAACGAACACGGAAAATTTGGTCATCTAAGAAACCCCTGATGAATGCAGGCATACACCCTTTGAAACCCCGTTCCTTAACCCTTTTAACCCCGTTCCCCGTTAAGAATGGGGCGTGTCGCACGCCTTGTTGATATAAAAAAATTCAGCGAAAAGGCGCTGGTGGAGGAGGAAAGCGTTTTGAATAACTGCTTCCAGTGGTAAGTGGTCAATAGAAGAACGTCCTTGGCGGAAACCGCATTGTTCTGGACACAGAAGGCTATGTCTCTCTAAGTACCATGTGAGCCTGCGATTCACCATTCTCTCCATTACTTTACGCAAAACGCTTGTCAAAGAGATAGGGATGTAACTTGAGGGATCTGCTTTGTCTTTACTAGGTATAATTATTGGTTTGACAAAGGATTCTGTCCTGACCAATGGTAGGTTTGTGTGGAGAATAAACCATTATAAATACGTAATAGGTCTTTTAGTGCCGAGTTAGGAAGGTGAAATAGCATACTGAGACCAATGTTTTCAAGTGCCACGCGAGGGAGATGTCACATGAGTTTTTAAGTGCCTATGACAACTCTTTGAAAGAAAGAGATGCGTTTAATTCACCAACATTTAACAATAATGCTTCCATTTGCAATTTGTATCTCTGAAATTCTTTTCTGTAAGATGAGTTGAGAGACACCGATCGGAAACACTCTGCTAAGAACTTGCCACTGCACAAGGTAACGTAATGAGTTCTCCTTCATGAATGAGCCCGAGAATGGATTGGTTTTGGTGATCCGCAGATTGTACGGATCACCAAAATCCGTACAAGATGGGGGAGTAGTGTGTGAGATGATGTCAATGTATTTCTTTCCAAGACTTTCTCCTAGCGTCTAAAAATACCTGATGACATCCCGCTCTGACTTTACGGGATAAATTAAGATATTCACTTGTTGGCCTGCGGTAATGCTTATGAAAGCATAATTAAATAACTATCTTTTTAGTTTTTTTTTTTAAACTTAGGTCAAAGTATCATAAAAAGATTTAGTCATCTCTCAATTTTATACGGTAATGCAGCGATACTGCTCCCTACAAGGCGTTTTCCACGTTTCAATCAACATCTAGCCTATGCGACGTTCATGATGAAGATATTTTTTTATTGTTGATAATCCTCCTAAAAAAATAAATTTGAAACTTTGGTTCTATTCTGCTGAATTTAAAACTCGTTAATTTTTATTTGTAAGCAGATACTTTATAAGTTTAATTTCTGATGGAATAGATTTTTTAATAATTAAAATCAACAATCAAAGGAAGATTTTATAAAAATCATTAAACAAATGTTTTTATCTACTTTTAAATCTGACGTTTATTTTATTCTGGATGATTTGAAAGTAGGCTAAAATCAGTTTCTTCAAAGTTATTCTGATCTAAAGTTTGCGTTAAAAATTCGAAAATTGTACTTAAACAAAGATGTCATTCGATTTTTATAAAATGTATAAATGTATAATATTTGTATATCAAAAATAATTTTTTGAAGCTAAACATCTCACACATTTATGATTTAAAATTATATTCATGCCAGTTAATATTAAATGATGTAAAATCCCCATATTTCATTTGTTAGAAAATGCATATAAATCATTTGAGTTAGACATTTATATTTATAAACAACTAAAAGGCAGATTAAAAACAGAATACAAAGCGAAGTAGGACATAAGTTCATTGTTTACTTTCACGGAAAATTCATTTTCCGAAGTTTTAGAATTTATCCCGAATATATCGGAAAATATAAATTTACCCGAATATATTATTAATATTTTAAATAAATATTTCTGAGTGGCATTTAAAGAATCCGTGTTTCCTTCATCATATTCCATTAATTAACATAATGAAACATTATAATTGTTGTACTTAAAAGTAATGTTGACTTAAAATAATTAAAGAATCGAAAGAAATTCCTATTAATTACATAGAAATGGTTAGCTAAAATAATAAATTGAAATTACTTGTATTAGAGTAGCTTGAATTTGAATGTTCAGTAAATTTATATCCTTGAAATGATGACCTACTAGTATTTACCAGTAATATTATAGTTGCTGGTAACTATATTACTGGTAATACACCAATAACTTAGTAATATACCAGTTCGCGACTCGTCTGTTGACTTTTTATTATCAATTATTTTTATTTTATCATAAATAATTTTCTTCTTTTTTTTTTGTTTTGACTTCAAAACGTTTTTTATGTTAATAAGAATATTTATTTCCTTAAGTTGTTACATTTTATTAATATTTATTTCTAACACAACAATATTTACAAAAAATAAAAGTAAGATAATATTTTAAGTTATACACAATTTTTAATTTTCCTTATTTCGTGCTCTAAAGAACACCATCGCTAAAGAATCAAATAAATTAGCATAATAAAAAATTAAACGTGCTTTACTATCATTTAATATGCATCAGTGTCATCAGCTAGACTTTAGCTGCTAGAGTAAAGCGCTTTAATAGACAGTTGTGAAACGGCACAACATCCCGTCGTTATGCACAACATTTCTCTTGGCTAGCGGTACAATACTGAACTTAAAATAAATAATTAGAATTCGCTAGTCTTTGACAGTAATTTTTTATAATGATTCCTCCGCACTATTTACATTTTTTATGTTGTAGCTTTTCTTAAAATTGAGGGTCTATAATAATTACGAATAAAGTGGAATGGCAGCACAAAAATAAAAAAACTAGAAAAGAAAGGTTTAACCTGTTCTTAACAACCGATAAATAAAAGAATAATATCATGAGATGACGTTGGAAAACATCTTAAAATATTTGAAATAATTTTTCGATTGTTAACTATTCAATTATCATTTAAATCTTAAATTACGAGTACATTAAGACTAAAATAGACTGATGAAGTATAAAAAAAATTAAGCTCTTGGTCAATTTTATATAAATCAGACTTCGAAGTTGATTTCTTCTTAAAAAATTAAAAAGTTTTTGAGTCTACAAAAGACAATGGGAATTGACAATAGGAATGACATGGAATTGACAATTCCAATTTACAATAGGAATGAGACTAGTCTTTCAAAGATTATCTGGAAAATCTTTCCTACTTGTATAGAGATGGAAGTACTCTGTAGAAAGCCACGAGGGATTTTTAACGTTTGAAACCAACAATACCTCCACTGAAAGCGTCTGATAAATTATGAATCAGGAGTCACAGGCAAAAAGCGGATCTGTATGCTGCACATCTTAATAAGACAAGGATAGAGGGAATCCTGACGAAAAGCATGACTTCTTGGACAGACCAAGGTGCCTTCCGATTGGCTCATCTCAACTAGAGTGCGTTACGAGTAATCAAACAAGGTGAAACACAAGAAAAGCTGTAGGTTTAGACCTTGTAACTCAAAAGACTTAAGTGACGCACTCGTTCAAAGATATTAATTGCATTACGGACCTCTTTCCCACTTAAGACGTCATTTTCTTTGGACGTCGTACTTCCAATCAAATGGAACTTGTGTCAAGTAATCATGATTCCGAAGACGATAATACTGCGCACAAGGTGTCTTCCTAAAGGCTAATAAGTCATCCACAAATTTTGTCCATGTTATTTGAAAAACTGTACCTTGTGATGACGATGGAACACACGTTGGACATAACAGAAGAAAGTTGTTCCGTATCACCAATCTGGATTTAGAGGGGGACATACTATCGTTGAGTAATAGCAAAGAGCTGTTAATGTCATCACACAGTGCCTGGAAGAAAGGAGATTCTGCTCAGCGGCCTTCTTGGATGTGCATCACGTCTTTGAAAAGATGAACTACCTGGTCTGCTCCATAAATTTAAACGAAGCTTTTCTTAACCATTCTATCTGATATTAAGGAACTATCTCGTTCCGCGATCCTCCCAGGTCAAATGCAACGGTAAGTTACCAGGATTCGTTGATATCAAATTAGAGGTTCCACAATGTTCTGTCTTAGAACCACGTATACATGATTTTAACTGCAAACCTTCCAGGCTCCGGACAATGTCACCGCGTCATCTCGTTTGCAGACCATACATCTATCCTGGTAGTTGACAAGCATCCGCACTTGGCGGATGCTAACAACGAAGCTACAATCGGTGTTAGATGTGATCGGCGAGTGGGTAGTAGAATAGAGGATATAAGTATGTCCGAATATTTGAAGTCACATTACGTTTGGATTGAGGAGGGGTGACTGTCACGCAATATACCTGGATGGGTCGCCATCCTGCACTCTGACCGGGTTCTTTAGCTTAGGCTCCATCTTGATTATCGTTTAACGTGAAAGTACTACGTTAAAGAGAAAAGGAAGCAACACACCAAATGTAAGAGGTTTCATTGGTTATTTAGTAGGAACTCGCATCTGTTGTTATTCAATAAACTTATGATACAGAAGCTGATTCTACGCTATTGACATGTGGTATACAGCTACTGATTTCGACGTGCAAACTTACCGTTGAGATTACACAAAATTTTGAGGATAAGTTGTCGAGATCCATTACAGCGGTACAAAGGTTCTGTCTAAATGAGGAAATTCACGACTATCTTGGATTGCTTTAGATTTGTGTCACGATCAAACGGTTCGGTTCTAGTTAGAGACAGTGATTAGTTATGTGAACATTATAGTAGTTAATGGCTGAGGTAATAGTAAACATGACTGGCGACTGAAACGCCAACATGTGCTTGACTTGGGATATCTGAATGACGTCTGAATTGGTTCCGTATCAAACATGGATAAAAGAATTAAATATTCTTACTGAAGAGCCTAGCTCCCTTCTATATCTTTCCGTGAACTTGTTATGGTATTATTTTGTTTATGTGTATCTATAGTTTAATAATGTTGTGGATGCTTTTTTGGTTTGTTTTTCACGAAACTATTGTGATCTCTTGAATCTTGGTGATTATAATTAATGTAAGTAAGTTTATTTATATAAACCTTTTACATACATGTAGCTTATTTATGTAGGTGTGTATTTATGTATGTAGGATTTATTGAGAGTGTTCGCTGGTAATCCCTCTACACATGCTTTTTTTATGGTGCATTTTACTACTTTACGTTTCTTAAATGTAACCGCTGGTAAATACATGATTTGTGAGACAAAAAAAAGTTTTTGTTTTTATTTAATTTAGGTTTATTAAAGATTACGATATACATATTAAGATATTGTTTTTTAACTAATGTACTGACTTAAGTACTCGTATACGTAATCATAATCATTTGATGTTAAATCAGTTGAGCGTTTTGCTTGTTGCAAATTAAAAAACCAAAACTCTATAAAAGTAAAATAAATGATGTCATTTAGAAAAATCATGCTGGAAAATATATTTTCAGTTCATACATTATTTTATTTCGGTCCTGATATTACTTCCCACTTCCTAATCAGTGTTATCCTTTCCTGCAGTCGTGTTATATCTGTTAATTAGATAAATATTAGTTCTGCTCATGAATTATATTTTACCTTCTTATTTTACATTGCTAATATAAATCTATAAATTAACGGTGCATTCATTTTATTGTTTAGATAAGATAAATACAGTATCAACACTGCGTACTAATTGTTTAATTCGATACTAATTAGAAATATCGTAATCAGAGTGCATTTTGATGCACATTAATTTTAATAAATCAATCTGTTCAACTGATATTCAGGGTATGGTAAAGAAATTATGATGTTAGAAATGTTAATTTGATCAAAAATAGTACACAATTAATATTCATTATTTTATTATTTTACCTTACGAGGCCTACGATTGCATTAATCCAAGCTTATATCTTTCAATAAATTTGAAGAGGTTTGAATTTCATTGTTCAGCAATTCATTACTAAATAATAAAATAAAATTTTGCAAAAAAATTCTTTCTCTCAATAAACTAAAGAGACATCCTCTTTTTATTGCAATTTTTTATCGATTGAAATTTATGTTTATGTATCGATTCAAAATTTACGTAAACGTTTCCAATCATACCCACAATTTAAGCAAATAGGATATAAAAAAAGGAAATATTATTCTAAAATATTGATTTATACTTGAAAACGGTTTTGGGCTGTATATTTGGTTTACTTTGGTTGATGTACAACATCTTTCTAATGGTGACGACCTGCATTTATTTTAAAACATTACACCCGGGCAGCGTATACACTACCCTATCGATGCCGACGCTGCTAACACTACTTAAGACTGACCCTTTAGAGGCCGTGCCGACACTCCACGGGGGCATGGACCATCACACCTCCCAGCAGTGAAGACACCACCACGCCGACGCCAAAATTCACAATGCTAAAACCCATATCATCTAAAGATACATCTAATCAAGGCTCGATGCCAAAACGCCTACCTCCAGCCAGTCAAATGTCCAAACCGAAACTCCAGCCACCCGGGATCCTATCCTACTTAGACTACCTCAGCCAATCTATGTAATGCAAGAGAACGGAGAAAGCCATTGACTATCAACCACTCACTGTGGGTCTTTCAATTTACCCATAAATCCCAACAGGAGTTCAATATCTCAAGTTCCCGAACTACTTTCGTACGCTCGCCTCATACCGGGGACACAGATAAAGGACATGTTCCACATTGTCATCAACTCCGTAATCCGAGTAAAAACCCGAATTGAAGAGATGAAACCAAAGCAACCTTGCTCGAAAAGCACCATGCCCCGAAAGTAATTGTGTAATATGCCGTTCGGGGGAACCCATCTAGTCGCTCGCAAACCTGTCACATCTGAGAAGATACCATGCGTATATCGAGCATGATGTCTTTTAAATCATTCCATGTTTCCTGCCAAATTACAAACTTGGTCTTCAATCTTCCACAAACGCTCAGAGGTAAGAAGACTATTCTTCTTGGACCTTCATTACGTTCCGTGACGAGGATATCTATCGGCGTAATGCCATCTATAACATAGACTGCCTCACGCGAAATTTTCCTCTTGCCACTGACAACAGCCAACAAAATAAAACGTAATAAGCTCGTAAGAGAATATCCCAACAACACCGAAAAACCATACGATGATGAGCCCAGACAGGTGCAGAGTTTAAAATTATGGCCTCAGAAACATCTTTGTAAAGAATTTGTATAGTACGTAAAATCAACCCCAAATCGGGATGGATGACTCTACGAATTCCAAAGAAAGCATCAGTCGCCTTCTCAACGTATTTGAGCTGATCCCCAAATCGCTTACTCTTATCAAGTTTGAGAATACACAAATACTTCCGACCGGTGACATATCTAATAGGAAGTCCGGCCACCGGGACCGGCGCTCGACGAGTATAGACTAGCCGACCTTTCAAAAACATCATCGTGGTCTTCTCTGGGCTAAATACCATTTTATGGTGGAGACTCTACAACTGAAGAACCTCACATGCATGGACCGCTCGTAATCTCATTTCACGAATTCCCTTCAACCACTAGTAACCCATCATCCCCATAAGCAATGTTACGACAGCCACTCGGCAACCTCAACCACATCAAAGAATCACACTCTACAACCCAGGGAAGGGGAACGAAGATACTGGCCGCAGAAATTCTGCAGGGCAGAATATCTGCCGCCATCTGCAGGCTGATGGCAATCTACGCTTCTCAGCAAATGAATTATTATACAGTTGGAACTATAACATTAAATATAAAGCTGTGTGATCAGCTTGCTGTTTATATTAATAATTTGTTCATTTTAATTAATTTTTATTATATTTGCTGTTTCATAACAACATTAAGGAAGTAGCGGCCGAAGCTGTGTCTTGCACAAGCTTAGGAGAATTACTTGGAAGGAATATGGGCTCTCGGGTCTTCAATTTTATATGATTTTATCCAAGAGACGAAGGCTCATAATTTTCTTTTCCTGAAAGCATTCGCCCTATAATGTTATCGGCATTGAGGCCCTGTTTTCGTCTCTCTTGTCCTCCTTGCTGCCTTTCATCAGTAGCACTCAAAAACCACGTTGTCTGCCGTGTCATCGGCTACAAAATAAATTGCCATCTTCACCCCGTCTTCTATCGAATAGGTAAGCACGAAATGCCCCGTGGCCGGTCAAGAATTGTGTTAATCAATAGTTTAGCTTACCAAACCTCCTCCTGATCTAGGGCTCTGTTTGTCCTGTCAGCCGATGTGTTCATCTTCCCTTGGTGGACCAGCCCATTGCCAGATATTACTGCCAGTCCAGAAATACCTGTTCGTAGGTCAAAAGTTTGGGCACACCAGCACTCGTTTATACCCTCATTCTTGCCAGTTGTCCCCGTTATCACAAGGGCTGCTTTTGTAGAATAAGCACATCCCACACAAAGGGCCATACGTCGTTGTACCCCATCCAGAGACCGTTTATTGCGAAGTAAATTGCTCTTTCCCATACTGGATCCCCACATATTAGCACAGAGTTAATGTGTGCATATATTTTACGTTTTGACATGCTGGACCCAGACATGTTTCTTAAAAATCTTCTCAGGCTTTTTACCACGCCATTTACATGAATTGTAATGGATCGTCTTCGGTTTATCCATATCCCTAGATATTTATCCGAGTTCAGCGGTTGCACAAAATTGCCACCAATCCGGATCAGAATATCTGCTTTAACCATCCTTCCTGCCGTTGTAATATATATCCGTCTTGTCGTGAGACGTACTGTCGGTCCGACAAATCTCCTTTCTATTCAGTGTATTCCCGAAGCCGGGCCTCTAGCATTCTTTCAAACAGTTTGCACAGGTTGTTTATCATACTTATTGGCCTATACGCAATCGGTAAGTCACCAGACCCAGGCTTCCTCGAAAGGACTAACCTTGATTCCTTCCACTGTAGAGGAATGTAATCATTAGGTATTAGGTTGTTCAATACATTAAATAATTCTATTGATGTTACCTCTACTAAAATTCTAACAACCTCAACTAGGATATGGTCTGACCAAGGACATTTAGAAACTTCATTTTCTTACCGGCTTGTATTAATTCATTGACTTCAAAAGCTTCAAAATCTCATAATTCGGTCACCTCCCGATTTGGATGCTCGTGTCACCGCTCAACGGACCTGTTTTTCTGTGAGAGCCGGCAGTCTTCTTCCCAACTCTCCTGACACTATATTGAAGCCTTTGAACCATCTTTTCTGAGAAGGGGTGCCCTTCCCTTCCCTAACTTCTACTCCCACCTTCCCTGTACTTTATTTTATCCAAGAGATGAAGGCTACGATTGTCACATAATTTTCTTTCCCTGAAAGCATTCACCTTATGATGTTATCATTAACCCTCCCATGGATCAACATTCACTTCTTCACTTAGTTTCATCCAACAAATCGCTTTGGCCCTTATATTGCTGAGTTATATTCTACCCGACCTGCCACACAATCCTACATCGTCTGATATAGACCTGCCTCCTAACTGTTGGTAGGCTCTCCTAGCTCTCCATGCTGCCTTCCTTTGGTGTTCCAGATCTGTCGTCCAGCAGTATGAGTGTTTTTTCCTCAGTGGGTTTATGAGTACTTTCGATTTCTGACATTCATCCTCTATTACATCCATTAACTTATACCTAACCGGGTCCACTAACTTATACGAATTAGTTTTATATCTCCAACCAACCTGGAACAAATCTTCCCTCTAAAACTGACGCTCCCTTTTTGGAGACAAGCTTCCTCATCTGCATGTACGATCCACCGGCATACGAGACTCAAAAACAGTAAGAAAGCGATCAGACAAACCTTTTCTTTCAATAATACTCCAGCTGGTGTATTCATTGATCTTCTCAGTCGGTTCAAACGCAAGATTCAGCAGAAAAAATTAATAAAATATACACTAAATTCCTGGTCCAAAACCAGGAATTTACGTATTTTTTATTAATTTTTTTCTAGGTTGAATTTATTCATTAAAAAGAAATTAAGACTAAAAACAGAAATCGTATTGTTGAACAACATGAAAACTATGTTGATGTTAGCAGGATAGTAAACAAAAAATCTTTTCAAGGAATTTACAGCAAAATTTAATTTTTTTTTTATTTATACCGCAATGAAGGAATGCATTTACGCACTTCCTGCAGGGTCTTTGCAGGGGTGTGTAGGGCTCGAAGCCAGGACGCTAGT
>JAAAKQ030198175.1:0-11902 GCA_010016005.3 Zanna intricata
CACACACACACACACACACACACACACACACACACACACACGTGAATACGTATAAAATTTTGTGGCTAGTTCAGTTTCATTGAAATTTAGATACTTTAACAGTACTGTATCTGAAGTTGTGCATGTGAAAATTTGATAAACATAGATTGAGTCGTTTTTGAGTTATTAGTAAATTTTATATTAAAAAGAGCTGATAAAAGAAAAAAAAAAAAAAAAGAGAAAACTACAAATCGGTCTTCTTGCGTAGAACTGCGGTAGGGGGTTTTTTTTTTTAGATTTCAATTGCCATAACGTTGTCAAATCCCCAGAAACAAATAAAATCTTCCAATAAGATTTAGTTTTAATAATAATATTAAACGTTATCATTCATTAAGTTTTCTTTCTATTTATTTTTTATAACTGATTTCGTTTCTAGGTATTAAAATGATTTTTGTTTCCGTTTAAAATTATAATACAATATTTTTCTGCATACTTTGGTCTAATATACATTTTAATAAAAGTAAAATTTGTTAACCTCTTCTTCAATCGATGTTACTTGTACGTAGAGTTTCTCAGAATTAATTAATTACTTAATTCTAAGAATTAAATTCTCTAAAAGTTTCGTTTTTTATAGGTAATTTAACGAAGTTAAATCTAATCTAAAAAATTTGTTTTGTGACAAAATGTTTTGTATTTTACAATAATTTTATCAAAAATTACTAGAAACAAAGCTATAGGGTCTATTTTTATTTTTTTAAATCAAAAACATATTAAATAATCAAATTTTTACCTTAATTTAATTTCTAAGAATTCTGTAAAACTTGGAGAAGAAATCGGATGATTTTTTCCAGAAGCTATAACTGAAGATGAACATAGGAGAGATCTTTAATTTAGATATTTTAATTGATGTACTTTTTTTTATTTTATCAAATGTTGTTTCTCTCACTAATTCAGTTATAATATCTCTTTTTAATGAATTACTATTATTTGTGTGACAAATATATAATTTATTCGTTATTTTTCATTCAAGAAAGATATAAATATACATAATAACTCAATAAGAACCGATATAATAACAATAAAAGCCGGCTGGTCTTCACAAAACATCGCTGCAGTGAGTGAAACGATCAATCCTAAAACTTCAGTACGCCATCGAGTACAAAAGTTAAACATTTTACAAACTTCAGTAAATCAGGTATTGATATAAAATAAAATTGTGGAATTTGAGGCAGTAAAAACGCTAGAGTAGTTCAGACGCATTCCATAAATCCGCAAAATGTGACAGTATGGTGCGTAATTTGGACTGGAGGAGTGATGGGCTCTATATCTTCGAGAATGACTGTTATAATGGATGTTGTTCGTTATCGTACGATTCTCGAGATTCTATTTTTTCAGCATTGGAAGATATATGGTTCTAAAAAGACGGTAAGAACTACCCCATAGTACGGAAACCATCCAATTATTGCAAACCAAATTTCCAAATTGTGTAATTTATCGTTTTGGAGATCAGAACTGGCAAGCAAGGTCGTCCGATTTAACATCTTACGATTACTTTTTGTGGGTTTGTTTAAAATGAATCATTATTCCAGCTAAACGTTATAAATTTTAAACGTTATGTGTACTTTTACACACTAATAGAGCTAATAAGAGTTGAAGAAAAACTTTGTCGTATTGAAGAAATTTACATATATGTGATAATCACCTTCTTTACGTAAGGATGAATAATTTTGCAGAGAACAAACTTTTATTAATAATATAAAAAATCATTTAGTTTTTACTAAAATGTTATTAAATAAACTGTACTTAAATAATATAACCTATGAATTATTGGTTTAGTAAAACGTATAAAATTTGTAAACCCATTAATTATTTTTTTTTTTTTTTTTTTTTAGTTCAAAAAAGTGTACAAGATCTGATTAGTTTTATGAAGAAATGTTCGAATAACAGAAATAAAAAAAAGTTAACAAGGCACAATAAAGAATTATTACTACAAATTCGATGAGCATTAATTGGATTCTTAAAAAAATATCCATAATATATTAAAAAAAATAATAAATTGTGATGACTAGATAGATTTTATAATTTAAACTTTGATAAAGGAGAAGGAAAAAAAAGGAAAAAGTGTAAAACGATGAAGAATTAACAAATAGGTCATCTTTCTTTTAAAAATTGCACCATTATAAACAAGCGCAGATCGACTTGACCTGGATATTACACTAAGTTATCGATATAAAATCAAGTCTCATATCATAAAATAATTAAAATACCAAAAATCACTAATATTAGTTCTGAAAAAATAAAATGAATTATGCGAAAAATGCAGGAAATGGGAGTGCAGAAAAAACAGACAAAAAAAGATATGGAAAAGAATTTGAGGAATCAGAGGGAGAAAGAAGGGTAAAATGAAACAGAAAAAACTACAAGAGAAAAATGTGGTTTAGTTAAGCAAAAATGTAGCAAGAATGTTGCACAATATAATAATATAATAATAATAATAATAATATCTTTTATATTCCCAATATTTGCATACAGTTTTATATTAAACAAATTTTAATATTTAAAAAAGTCCTCAACTGATTTGGTAAACCACAATAACAATTTTTATAAATGCAATTCTGAGTTAAGTTTTACTGTCTTTTTCCAAAAGTTACGGGAATTAATTTAAGGTTACTAATATGCAATAGTATTATGCTTTCTTTTAACAACAAAATTAGGCTAATGTTTTTTTAGTGCTCTACTTGGGCGTAATCATCTAAAAAATTATTTCAGTTTTAAAACTGTTTCTATTACTTTATTAATATACAGTTTGTCAAAATGAGACTATTATTAAATGAGATTCTTCCGAAAATGAGGAATCATTATCATCAAATCATCAATTATCAATTAGCATTTTTTATCATTAAACAAAAGGGCTATGGTGTATTTACGTAATATATTCTACAAGCAAATGGTTAAATTTCACGACATATAAACCATTTAATTGATTTTCTACATATGATACATCTCGTAATCGATAAGGAACATGATGAACTAGTCACCAGACGGGCACACGGTAAGGAAACTACATATATCCCTCTCTTTTAAGTAGCAAACTTTATGTAGTGAGTTACCTGTAAGTTCATCCGGTGTCCCAAGCTTAATCTTTAATTTCCTCATTTCCTGAGAATGGATCTGAACATTGGCAATATAAACTTCTCGACAATAGTACGAAGTGGCACATTTTTCAGAAAGAACGAGGTTGTTTAATCCAGGGTTCATCATCATTTAACCAGCCTCTCAAAGCACCACCACAATGGAAGTATGCAACTTCATCATCTCTGCCGGTGTTGAGAAATCCAGCTTAAGAAAGAGCATCAGGTCTGACCTTTAATGAAATGGGCCAGAATGTAAAGCTACTGAAGCGTTTTGTCACTAATATATATTTCGCAAATTCAGGTAGTGCACATATGTAAAGCATACCCATAATTTTCTTGGGGGTGAGTGAGGTTGGTTTTACATCCTACAACAGATTTGACAGATGCAGTCTGATAAGCTGCTTTAATGCATATGTGAAGCGCATAAATTGAAAAACGTGCAGGCCTCTTTGAAAATCCCATAAACTAACCTGCAGGCTTTATGAAAACGGTGCTCGCTAGCTTGCAGGATTTTCAAAAGCATGTAGGACTAACAAGCTCGCACGCATGTCATACTAAATTCTTTTACTACATATACCTTATTCTAAGAACAACACTAGATGTATCTTGTTAACACCGCAAGATATCCGCATCGCTTAAAGTCAAAAGGTGCTTCGTTAATACCGCAAGGTATCCAACCCCAAATTTACTCACTTTTGTTGTTCTTGTAGCAGCATTAGTAGAAGTAGTAGTCTCAGTTGATACTACTCGACAAATGCATGCTTTCAATGGAAACCGATCCCTTTTTATACTAAATTATCAATCCAACCACCATATACCTATGAAATTGCCAATAACTGACCTTTGACGTGACCCTTTATCTCTGATCTGACCTTAGACATTACTCTTTACCATCGTCCTTTTGTCTGACATTTGTTATGACCTTTGAACTGGCCTTTGGCCTGACTACTGCCCTTTACCCTGATCTTCGGTTCTGATCTGACCCTTGACCTATGAATTCTAGCAACAAGTTTTGATCCAGAACATACATTATACGCTGTCATACATTATACACCGCTAACATACATTATACGCTGTCGTAGCGTTTTTTTGGCGTTCCAAGCGTTCTTCATATTAAACAGATATATGACCACGTCTAAACTCGGTTCCAATTTTTTACCGACAAAAACGAAGAGAAAAATCCTTTAAGGTGGAATCTACTCTATTTTGAGTCCGTTAAGGTTAAACATTTCGAAACAAAGTATTTTATAAGAGCTAAAACTTCAATTTTATGCACTTTTCAGAAAATGTCATAACTTGTTTGATTTACTCGATTTCCACAAACAAGCAATTAAAAGCACGCAATTGAATCTAAAGAATCATACTTGACAAACATCGCAGTTCTTTGGTCTTACTTGTGCCATCTCTGTACTTATAATGTACTTTCTATATCTCGTTTACTCATAATTCATTTAAAACTTCAAAGGCACCAACTTCAAAAAATATATTTCTAAGATTGTATTGAGAGGAAAGTGGAAAAATCATTTTTTTCATTTACGAGCAACATTTTTAAAAATCTATTTATTTATTTATTTTTTGGAGTAGGTTCAATTTAAAAATAATTTTTTATTTTCCTTTTTTAGTTTTATAGTTTCTACGAAGCTGAAATATGGACAGGCCTACAAAACAGTCTGCTCGTGAAGGGAAGACTTTTTTCTTGAAACAAAACAGGATTTTTTTCCCCATTAATTCTTTTTCATTGGTCTAATACATTTATGAAATGGAACGGGACCACCGCTAGCGGTTTATTTATCATTTATAAGGAGAACCATCAAAATCGGAGCTTCTGATGAAAAGTTACGTCCTGACAAACATAAAATATATATCATTATATATTATATCATATACCGTATATCATTATAATACGAGTATATACGGTACGAATTGAGAATTTTAAAATATTTTCTATTGTTTGGAAAATAAAATTATTCTTGCATGAAAATATATACTATTTATTCTTTGTTTAATTCTTTATCAAACCATTGAAATGTCTATGGAATTGCTTTCCAATCTATTAAAATTTATTAGATAATGAGACCGAAATATACGTAAAATTTCATTATTACGATGTCAGTTAGATAGTTTTACCAACTTTATCTGTGTAGCACACTGTTTTTACATCAAACGCGCTAATTATGTGAAAAACCAACCTCGAAAATATGTGAAATTTAATCTTAACTCAATTTTTAAAAACATCAAGATTTGTGCAGTTTTTCTAAGGCATACAGATATCATTTTTACATTATTCTTATCAATTAAACTATAAATTGTCTAATATAAGTTAGACTTGTATGTAAATTCTTTCCTTTTGTTCATGTTCATTACCTTAGACTGATTAAATAACTTCAAAAAAATATTTTCAAGAATTTCTTTCTAATTATTAGTTCTATTTTTATCTAACGGTACCTTCTTAGATACTAGAAAATTTTCTGCATGAAAGCTTTCCTTCCTTCTGCTTTTGATCTTTGTGTTTCTTTATCCTTTGTTAAAAAATTCTTACACTTCTGTTGTATTAAATTTCCCTTATTTAACTCCTCATTATTATTTTTTTCTCTCATTAAATTAACCTTGTTTCACTGTTATTTATTCTCAGACTGAATATCTCTTTTAGCAAAAATTTATTCCATTTCATATAACAGTAAAAATTATTGTAACTTATTAAAGTTTCTTATAACTTATTTTTAGCGTCTACCAAAAGAAGAAGGTCATTTTTCACCATGATCAAACTAACTTCTCCGCTCTAAAAATTTTCCTTTAATTCCTGTACGAATTGAAGAAATATAGTTTTTCTACGTACAACATATAAAGAAATTGAGATATTGTTGTCGCATATGTATAAATATATATATATATATATATATGTATAATACACTAGTAATCTATCGCGGCTTAGTTCGTTGTATGTGGTTTCTTGTATTTTCCGTAGCATAACTGTCTTATTTTATTTTTTAGTATTTTTATTTTTTTTTTTTAGTGAAGTAATCGGAGGCAGGTGAACCGAGAAATTAAAAAAAAGTAGTCGAGTTTCAAAAATTAAAATTAAAAATCCATTTTAACCCTTTAAACTTGGAATTTTAAAAACGTAAATGTTTGTTTTTAGATATTCATACATAGATTACACGTATAAAATTAAGTTGTATTCCTTTATTTGATATCGAGAAAATAAAAAAATCTGTAGCACATGACTTCCTTGTACCCCTATTAAATTACATTACACATTTTTTTTTTAATAAAAAGTACATAACGTTTTATTTCATTAATAACTACTGATATTTTTTTAATTGTTATTATTAAATTATTACTTGTGGTATAGTTGTTTTTACAATCAAAGGCTAATAATTATTATTAAATCAATATATTTAAATAAATAAATTAAATTTAGTTTAAAAAAAAGGAGATGAAGTCTGATTCAAACCTTCAAACCGATGTGCCTTCCCCATGTAAGATACAATTATTTCATTAATTAAATGTTTATTTGGGTATAACTCTGGAACCAATGAAAACAATTATCACTTATGATATCGTTGAAAGGCTCTAAATGAGGGCTTATTACTGCAGTTAAGAAGAAGTCCAAAATCCAAACATTTTTGGACTTTTTTGGACGCTTTTTATTCAGTCGATTGCGATCAAAGCGGAGAAACACAATTAGATGTTACAACGTTCCTAAATCCAAAATTTCAGCATCCTACGACTAATCGTTTTTTTATTTATGCGAGATACATACATAGGTACGTACGTACAGCCGTCACGCCGAAACTAGTCAAAACAGATATTTCCGTTGAAATATGAAATCCGAAATTTTTCGCGATCACAATACTTCCTTTACTTCGTACAAGGAAGTAAAAATAGTAATCTCCTTGTTACGTCATTTTAACCCTTTAAATTCTAAATTTCAGAAAATCCTTTCTTAGTATGCACCATAAGAAGAACTGTATACAAATTTTCATCAATTTACCTTCAGTTATTTTTGCAGGACGTTGATTACGAATGACTCACAATGTGTTTCTTTAAGTATACATATATATTACACACACGTTAAAAAGTCGTAGGAATGGAAATTTGGTTAATATTTCTTTTTATCAATAGTAATAAATTTCTATTGTTAACAACCTAACTAGGGATATCCTTCTCTAAGGAAAAAGGAGAATAATTCTTTTGTACTGTTATCCTATATAATAATGTAACATCCGGTAAAATAAAATAGAAGTCTGGGTGATTATTTTAATGAAATGTTGAAAAAGATATATGAGGTTAATAGCTTTTTTTTTTACTTCCACATCAAATTGTACTATGGAAAGCTAATTAATTATTTTAGACTCAAACAACAATCAGTCATTTTACAATTTTACTAGTAAAAGTGACATATTAATTGATATAAATTTATAAAATCAAAAAAAATCAAAAGACAATAGTAGTAGAATTATTATTTAAATTGATATTTTACATTTAATAATAAATAAAAAACTTATTTCATGTGTTTTCATTTGATCGTTTTATATTTACTGGGTAAATTATAAAATTATTTAAAGATTGGTTATTAAGTTTTACAAATGCTGCCGCAGTTTATATTAAGTAAAAAAAAAAGAAAAAACATGTATGTTTCTATATATAAAGAAATTAATTTCGCAAGATATAAGTTGTTTTTTATTTATATATTTAACTGCGTGCATATTTTATAATCAGTACATTTTTTTCTTTACAAAGAAACAAAAACAATAAATATAACGCTTATCTACTATTGAGATAATTAATTTTCTTGTGTACATAATTTTAATTTATCTAATATGTCGTTACGTATACTTCTTGGTTATTTAAAATGCAAAATTTATTTTTATTTATTTTTAACTGTCAATTTAGATTAAATTTAATATGATTACCATTCAATAAAATGTCAGTTTTAGATTTAATCTCACGTATTTTTAGTTAAAAGAATTTGTAATTTCAATGGGAATAATATATACGGTATATATCATTATAATTTAATAGTAATAATGTTCATATGAACCCTTCTCTTCTGTTATTTAGAATAAATAAATTATTATAACTTATTTTTTTTAAATTTTTTTTAAATTTCTAATCGGCTTGTTAGATTCCATGCTTAACTTCTTTCTTGATTCTTTCCCATAATTCCTACTTTTTCGCGGAGGGCACCCTTTTTTCTTCTGACAATTTTCTTTTGATGTTCTCTCTTCGTTTATCGACAAGAACCTTTCCTTTATAAATTAGTTTCTAAATTTCATTCAATTTAAAACAATACTTAGGTTTTGAAAATTTTCAAATCGACTTTGTATTTCCTTTTTTGCTTTTTATTTTCCTAATTCTTTCAAAGATTTGTTTCCTTAGGCTTATTGGATTCATTCGTTCGGATGGGAAATTTCAATCTTCTTTTCTAATTCCGGTTTCCAAATCTTAAGTTTTATAAATTTCCTTATTTGATTTTACAGTGTAGCCTTCTGTTTTTCTGGAACCGTTTATTTTCTTTAGGATCTTTCTTTCGGTTTTAAAAAAATTTTCTAGGCCAGTTAGATTTGCTGTTTTAATTCCGTATAAGATCACTAGTAACGTAATATTTCATTTAGTTTAGAGAAACTCTTTCTGATGTAAATTTATAATCACTTATTGTATTAATTTTTGAACAAAATAATAAATAGTTAAAGCTTACCTCATTTAGGAAATTAGTTGATGAATCTAAGTTTTAAGAAAAAATAAAACCTAAAAGAAATCTCAAGTGAAGAGAAGAAAGCAAGCAGAGAAACCGAGGAAGTTTTGGAAATATAAAAAAGCTAAATTATGTAAACATGGTTCAAACACGGCCTAAACGAACAAAAAACAAAAATCCATCTTAAAAAAATTCAGTGAAAATAAAGAAATAAACCATATTATTCAATTATTCTATAAATTTAAAGTTTTTAAAACCGATGGAAAATTAAAAGAAAAAACCAATAATTTGCTGCCAACCCCCAAAAAGTTTAAAATAAATAGTTTTATTTTTAGTATAACTATTACCTTTAAATTACCTAAATTAACATTTTTGAAGGTGGTTTAATAATTAATAGCCTTTTCTCATAATTTTTTACTCTTTAAAATTGCGGTGGCCAATAAAAAATCATTTGAATATTTAAAACAAAAAAATTGCAACAAACGAAAAAATCTATACATCTCGCTGTTTGATTAGATGGAATTAAATACAGAATGATTTACGAAGAATATAAAAAAGCTTTCAAGACATGTTCTACTGATTCAAATGAAAGAACGTTTATATAAACATAGGTTCAGAAACGCTTCGTTTGCTGGTGTCGGCTGGGAAAAGATTTCGTTCTGTTTACTGTCCCTTCGGTAATTGAGTCAGATTGTTATTCATGGGCCCCAAATTAAGGGATAAATTTGGTGGTTTTATATGAAGTATGATCTGAAAAATTGAAAATGTAGGCCCAGAACCGTATTTTTAATAGTTTTCGAGAAATTAGCAAAAATGAACTTTCATGCAATTAACGACATGAATCCGTAGTATAATTAACACCTTTATAGTCAGAAAAAGCAGTTCCAATTAGTCAAAAGTAAAATTGGGCCAAATAGGACAAGCAGAAAATTAATTTACACTTTCTTTATATTGGTAGCAATAAATTTTTAACTTTACTTTGTGGGATAAATATTAATGTTAAATTTGTTTTAAGATAATTTAAAAAATATTTTGCTTTCTCGGGTATAGTAAGATATTTATATAGTGCTAAATCAGCTGTAATTATAACGGAAACGTATACAGACGGTCAAAAAATCTGAAAAAAATTATTATTTTTTTAATAAGCTTTGTGCCTTAAGAAAACATAAAAAATGTTTTAATAAAAAAAAAAAAAAATAGAATTAAATAAATTGCAAAACATCTTCGTGAACAAGTACAAAAATTTATTTTTACCAGACTGGCGTTTGTGCGTATGTACGAATTTACTTACGTATGTATGTTGCCCTGTATTTGATCTTATAACTCTGGACTCCGTCGACCTTCTCTTTGTTTTTTTTTAGCCTCCGGAACCACGTAAATTTTCAGAAGATGAATGAGGATGATATACATGAATGTAAATGAAAATTTCTTTTACGCATCTCAGGCCGACCGTTCCTGAGATATGTGTTTAATTGAAACCCGACCACCAAAAAACACCGGTATCCACGATTTAGTATTCAAATCCGTCTAAAAGTAATTGCCATTACTAGGATTTGAAAATCAGAACCCTTGACTTCGAAACTGATTTGCGATGACGAGTTCAACCACTAGACCAACCCGGTGGGTTGGACCCCGTCGACCGATATTCTTCAAACTTGGCAGACAGGTATTACCTTCGCAAAATTTTTAAAAAGGGGTGGGACTATTTTGATCGAAATAAAATTTCAAATCTTTACTTGGACAATTTAGTAAGAAATTTTCTTACAAATGTTGAATTTTTTTTATCAAGATCACAAATTTCCAAAAGTTTTATTTATTATTCAACGTCTTTAAATATGACTATATATATTTCTATTTATTATCTACATTTTTCTTCAGAAAAGGACTAATGGAAATTTTTTTTTCATCTGTATTCTCTACATTCAATAGGCTTTCAAACCACTACAAAATGCTTTTCCCCATCTCACTCCAATGGTCTATGATTATATTTTTTTAATTTGTAAAAAATTAAATTAAAAAAAAAATTTAAATCCTTCTCGCAAGTTAACCGTTGCATTTAATATGCAAAAGTCTTAATTTTTTGATAGCCTTAATTAGTTTTTCTTGAAAAAAAAAAATAGCCAAAAATTACCCTTTCTTCTTAGAAAATTTCAATTTTATTGACAATTATGATTGTATGTATCTTTGAATTTTTTTTTAAATGTTATTTTTCTATATTTATTTTCATCACTTAAGGATTATTTTCTTAAAAATTAATTCTACCCGAATGCTTCACCTTGAGTATAAGACTCCCCAAGAACTCCGCAAGAACTAAATGTTCTTGCGGAAATGTTCTTGGAAATAAATGTTCGCAATTTCAAATTTTTAATGTTCAAAATGTTAAACAATAAATTCACTAAAACAGTTTAATACGTTTCCCCTGATGAGGAAGCTCTCAAATTAAAATTCCATCTTAATTCGTTTGAAATCATTTCAAATAAATATTTTAATCATAAAAAAAAAAACACTTCATGCATGAGTCCCATATTTACAAACTTATTTTTCGAAATAGTAATACTAATATACGGGTACCTATACTAAAAATTTGAGTTTTTCTTTATTTTACTGAGCGTCTCAACCTCTAAAATAAAAATTAATTATTTTTAAAAAAACAGGTAATTTTATATTTAATATGAAAGTTAAAAAAAAAAAAAAATGATTTTAAAATTTATTACGAAACATACTTTTTTAATATATCGATGAAGAAATCACTAAAGCTGATTAATTGAACATATTTGATTGTTATTTTGTAACACATTCGAACGTTATGAAAAGAATTCTGATTTTGGTTTTTTTTTTTAATTGTTTTTAATTCATAATTTTGGCAGTTTTATCGCATTGATACAAATAGAGCTTCAAATGATTAAACTGAAAAAAACGTTTTTGCTTGCATAACTTGATCGGCATAGCCGGGAGACTTTTTTTAAATTACAAAACCTAAATGGCAATCTTATGGTTACCATAAAAACCAACCCATAACATTTGTATTGCAAAAGTTATAATTTGCAATATATTGCATATCACATTATATTTTTGACACCTTTTTTTTTTT
>JAAAKQ030198197.1:0-11902 GCA_010016005.3 Zanna intricata
TCATCTCATCCTCTGAAGATATAACCTAACGGTGGTTCCGGAGGTTAAAAAAAAAAAAAAAAAAAAAAAAAAAAAAAAAGTTAAAAAATAGCGTTCATGTTTATTTTTCAATCCGTTATATCTCTATAAATATTGATTTTATCAAAACTGATGTTATTTGCTAAAATATTAAGCCTCTTTTGTTTACTTTGAACAAAATGAAATATTATTTTTTTAAATCGGTTACAAATAGTAAAGTTATAGCAAAAAATTAATGCTGTAATTTTGTATCATAATTATTAAGTTTGTTGTTGTGAGTTAATTATTACTTAATTTGATACTAATATACAATACTAGAATTAACAATAAATAAAAACAATTAATATTTAATCGAATTGAATGTAAAGTGGAGGAAATGGAAACAGACAGAAAGGTATTTAAGTTCTGATTTTTCGCTAATTTCAAAACTTTATTACCAAGACGCTTACCAAATATTAATGTGATTCCTCTATCCGAACTTGAGATATAACAAAATGGTGGTCAGGGGGAGAACGAAGGAGAAATTGACATTTTTCCTAAGGATATTTTTTGTTTAGTTTTACAAAAAAAATCCGAAAAAGTATAGCCAGCCCACCATCTTAGAAACACTATATATATTTTAAACCGTTTCTTGCGCGTTTAATAAAATTATCAAAATATTTATTGGCAGGTAAGGTTGCTTCTTATTATCGTAACGCTTTAATTTGTGTAACAACATTACCAAGGATTGAATTTGGTTTTTCCTAATTAAAAAAAAAAAAATGATTTTACTAGTTTTTGGTCCAAAGTTAAACCGATTTAAATCTTCTTTATTAGATACCATAATCAAATAATTGTAAGCGACCAGAAGTATAACACAAATCGCTTTTCAAGAATGATGAAGCAGTTGTTAAATAAAACAAGCACCGAGCTAAATATATTGTCGGATCTCAGTACGTCACACACACATAGGTACACAGCCCTACATGTGACATTTCTATTTACTACAAGGACTAATCGTATAAGGTACATCATTCCTCTCAAAGAAAGCGACCTTACTGATGCTTCTATTACACCTGTTACTTTACACACACCGCATCCTAAAACTACTAGTGCACAGTAAATCTTACTCATTTCGTACTGGATTCAACCGATTGAGCTTTACCAGCGAAATCGAATTATGTAATGTAAAAGTACAATAAATTATAAAACAGGATTACCGATTATCTAAATTTTATTGTATTAACGATTTCGTAATCACTATTTCCAGACACCGGACATCATCGATTAATGACTGTCGAGGAGGCAAAACTTCACTATACGCCCCATGTTTTGTTGTTTTTTAAATTTCTTTTTGTAAAAGAAAATAACTACAACAGAATTGATATTTAAAACGTGGTATGAATAAAAAATATCCATCAGCGAGGGCTAAAAATCTAAGCTTTTTTTCAAATTCGTTGTATCTCTCTCTCTCTCTCTCTCTCTCTCTCTGTATGTATATATATATATATATATATATCTTTCTACCTAAACGCTCAGAGACATTTCTACAGCAAAATTCCATTTAAAAAAAGAATTGAATAACGTATTTAACTGTAAATAACTACATCACAAACACATAAAAAGACGAAATGCAAAAGGTCGAGTTAAAAGATCACCTCCTTTGTCCTTTGTTCGTTCAAAGTAAGTAATTAATATATTCTCCCTTTCTGTCAAAAAACAACCTACGGAATATTTCCTCAGCTTGTTGAATAATCTACCTTTATGACAATGATATACGTATTTTCATATGCCCTAATTTTTATTTAATTTCATATATTCATAAGCAGAACATTAATGATTGTCCTCTAACTCGGTTAAATTTTACGTCTAATATGATTTTATATATAAACGGATTTTATTATTATATTCCATCATCATTAAGATGATGGATTTTTTTAAAATTCTTATAACCAAATTATTCTTACAAGGTAGTTTAATTATAATTTTTTTTATGTATTAAAGAATTTATTACAATTTTTAGAAAATCATTTCTTTCGTGCTTTATTTAGGAGCGACAGTAATCACAAAGATTACACATCTAACCCCCGTAGGGGAAGACCTTGTAACTTTCTGGTCGCCATAACACCCCTCCTGTTGCTAGCCCAGATAGGCTTTACCGGGGATCGTCTTATTGACCCTCGAACTGATTACATATCAGTCATCAGCCTGGCCTCGTTTAGGATGCCACCGATGAAAATGCCTCGGTAGACATTTACATCACTGAATTTTGACTCGGCCTTTGCCTTCACTGTAGGCTTCTTTCGGACATCTTCTCATTTTGTCCTACTCGTTGCCCTCTGAACTAAGCTCGCGGAAGCACGAACCCCGCGCCTACTTCTCTAAATTAAACAAGCTACTTATGACTGCAAATGCCTCATTGTCATCGGTAATTTAATTATAAATACACCAAAAAAGAAAATGTTGTTCACAACAACGGTAATTTACACTTTATTGGTCGGTATCGACCAGAATACTCAACTTTGTGTACAAATTAATTAAATCAAACCCATCGAGTTCATCACCGCGTGACATTTACTTTTATCACATCTGCTGTCGTCAAGACGGACCTACACCTCACGGCTGCATGGACTACCATGCCCTCGGCAGTACAGTCACCTTCCAGCCGACAAGAAACTTTCGTTATCAATCAAAAATATGTTAGACTAATCTAACCGTGGCTCGATGCCAACACACATACCTACGACAAATCAAACCGGCTACCTCCGGCCGATCAAACTGCCTCGGCGGTCTCTAGCCACCCGGGGTTCTACTCTATACCCACTCAGCTGATCTGCACAGGGCAAGAAATCGGAGGAAGCCAGCCACAATAGTCCATTCTCTGCGGTCTTCCAATTGACCCGCAGATCTAGGAAGGAATTTACTCTCTCAAGTTTCCTAACAATTTGGTACGTTCAACCTCGTACCGGGGACAAACATAAAGAACATGGTCCACAGTGTCATCAACTCTACACTCCGCGCATATTCCAGAGTCAACCAAACTAAACCTAACCAAATTATGCTTAAAAGCACCATATCCTGACAGAAATTGTGTCGTGTACCGATTGGGGGAAACCCACTTAAGCGCTTGCAAACCTCGAACATCGGGGAAGATACCATGCGTGTATCAACCGGTAGAAAAATCGTTGCACCTAATTTGTCAAGAGTCAAAAGCTTGGTATTCTATTTCTCGCATACGCCCTGAGTAAGAAGGCCTTCCTTCTTCTTAGAGATATACCGCATGCTACGTTCAATAGTCAGGATGTCAATGGGTTTTGTGCCAGCGATCACAGAGACTGCCTCTCGCGAGACAGTTCTGTAACCTTCGACAAATGCTAACAGAATAAGACGCTGGGCTCGCAAAAAAATATTCCTATAATCTTGAAAACGCATACGATGAGCCCAGACGGGCGCAGAATCCTTTATAAAGTATATGCACGGTAAGGAAATTCAACCCCCAATCGGGATGGATGACAACGAACGCCAAAGAAAGCATCAATCGCTTTCCTTACGACAAACTGAAGGTGCTCTCTGAATTGAAGTTTCTCATCAGGGATGACACCCAAATATCTTTGAACGGTAACATACCTAATTGGAAAGTCGTTCATTACTCGCGGGTGACGAGTCGCGGCTAAACAGCCCTTCAAGAACATCATAGTTGTTTTCTCCGCACTGAAAACCATCTTATGCTGAAGACTCCACAACTGCAATACAAACTAGATAAAAGTGTTTTTATTTGTTGTAATAACTGGCAAATCAAACTCAAAACGTAACAAATTTTAAATATCGAATACTTTAGATTTTAAGAAGAGTAACATGTAAATCTAGAACATAATACATTTAGAGAAAAACGAATAAAAACGATTAAAAGAATTCAGAAATAATAAAAAGGGTACTAGGAAGACAAATAGATTTGGTGGGTCGATAAAGTACAACGCCAGCAGACTTTCGAGACTAGGTGGAAAAGAAAGAAATCATGCAGTTATGGCAGAATCATGAAAAAATGACGAAAAAATATAGATACATGAAATAAATAACTGGGATATCGGCATAGAATAGATAGTGATGATGAATGCCATCAAACCAGTCAAAACTACAAATAACAACAAAAAATAATTACATTCATATATTTTACTTTCTTTCAAAATATTTGCTCGAGTTTAATTTCACTTAGATTATACAAAGGATAGGAAGGGCTCAAAACGCGATAGAAACCTTGAAGACTATTTTCACTACCGCAGATAGGAAACGGAATTCCTACAGGTAGAATATAGCAGTAAGGTTATAGCAATTTTAGAAAAATTTAAATCGGCAATTATTTCTTTATAACAGTTCTCTATTATTTTATTCATCTTTAATAAAAAATATATTATTTTTTATTTACTCGAGTAAATCCCTTACTCGACAAAACAAAAATCGTTATTAAGAAAGAACAGCAGAGTTATAAAGTAATAAAGGTTTTGCCTCTAGATTATGTCTTTGTAAAATGAAAAATCATTTTCGACTTGGTTATTATTTGACATGAACAAAAACTTACTACTTTGAAGTGTAAAACTATAGAACAGAAAACTATTACGAGCTAACGCATCTTTTTATTGGACTTTTATAGTTAAAATACAATACGTGAGCTGAAAGTTTGCCCCTCGCCGATCGCTGTGTCAAGTGTACTAGTCCTCGTATCGTATCTGTCTGTTGTGTTTGCTTTTTATATAGAAATGTGTCACGTTATTAGTAATCGGATGATATCATCCGATTAGATAGTACAATAAACCACGCTCGTCCGTCCCGCCTAAGCAAGCCGACAGTTCGTTTGACAAGAAAAATTACAGGAAAAATTTTCAGCTCGCTTAGTGTACCTCTAACGCATTTGTTAAATCATAAATACATCGACTGGATAGAATTTTATAAAACTATAAAACTTTACGTTCACGCTTAATTCTACTATGAGATTTGTTTTTCGTGTACAATTTTGTGAAACGAGTACTTGTCGATAGCAGTACGATTTTCCAGATATAGATAACTGTTTGGGAGGTTGATTTTTTTAACTTTTTTGATGAGTGAACCGTAAAGATTTTGTAAAGTAAACGTTAACTGTTTGTATTTATCACGAGGACGCTATAGAAACAATACTAAACGACTTCACAAATTTAAATGTAAATCAGAAATCTACGGTGAATAATTAATTTACTGTTATAAACCGTTCAGTAATTATCACCCAAATTTTTTTTAGAAAATCACGCAAAGTTTACTCGCAGAAGTTTTGAACACCGTAAATTCTAGCCTGTAAATCAACATTTCGGGACCAAGAATGTGTTGGAAAAATAAATCAAAGCCCGATTTACACGCAGGGTCTAGAAATGAAATGACCTGATTTTTCTATCGTTCGTTTATTAAAACACAAATAACAATATTGTTTAAAAAGTAGAGCAATAATTTAACGATATTCTCTATTAATAGAATTATCACTTAATCGTTATGATATTAAAAGAATAAAAACATTGAAATCTAATGTTAACAATTTTTAATATAAAGCGGATAACGCTTTAGTAAAGGGTGTTTTATTATCGCGTTGAACCACCTTCCGCTAATACTCCGTCCTGAAATAGATTTATCAATAAAATTATCGCAACGATTCAAACTTCACTTATATCGGGAAATCTCTTTGTAATCTTTCAAAACTTATCTCAAAATCAAACTCGAGCGATTCACCACATCGACTTTATTCGGTTAAAGAAAAAAGCAACGCATGTAAATCTGATCCCGTATTCAGATTTACTGTCGATCAAAATTACACAATAAACGCAACCGATGTCCTCCTTTCATCTGATCGATAAATTCAATGATCACTTAAATGTTTTGTTCAAGAGGTGAAATCGCACATTTTTATGCGTTACTAGACGAAGATTATTATTATTAATATATATACGAAGGACCGATAGTATTAATGCTATGTTTAATCCATCGAATTTCCCCATGGAAAGGTCAGATAACCGTTGCAATACCCGACAACCACGTAATTGCAAAAAAAAGATACTGTTACAAGAAAATCACTGCATTTAGAGTTATTATTTAACTATAAAACTAATTAAACTGCCGAAACTAGTTAATAGTAGTTGTTTTTCTCTTATCTCTGTTCACTATAACAATATTTGGAACCGAATTACACCCGTTTTTTTTTTTTGCGCATTCAGTATTATAAATAATAGAAACAAATGTAATCCCATATCTGAAATAAATAACGTAATAAATTAACGTATTAAATGAAATTCAATCGTTATATTAAGCCATTACAAAATACAGACCTATAAGATACCAATCTTGTCAAATAAGTTCCATATTACGTAAAAGATATTGATTCTCTAGGTGGAGTGAAGACGTCAAGGGTTATAGTCGGTATACATACATATGTAATGTCTTACCTTATCTGTCGTTATTATGAAACTTGTAATGTATCTGCGGTTCAAATCCCAATCAACATCGATGCTTTATCTGAAAGTAATGATGTACATTATCATACAACCGATCACTTTGGTGGTGGAGAGAATAATGATGTCATGACAGAATAATAATGAAATACAGGGATCTAAGTAACCCCTGTATTTCGATTAGCTTCGTGCATTAGTCTTAGTGAAGAAAGCTACAGGAAACCACTACATTTCTTATTTCTACAGTAAACCTGGCACGGTGTATGTTTATTATTTCTTGAGGCTATCTTCCCGTTTTCAGAAGTGACTGGTGTCTGATACCGTTTCGTCTGCAGCTATTACCGTTATGGAACCTAGAAAAATAAAAAAATGTTATTTATGATTATCTTAAGATTATTTTTTCAAAATTAAATACACCGTTATTCAGTGTGTTTTACAAAATAAAAAATTCATTTCTGCGATAAAAGCTATTCAAGTTTTAGAAGGAATTTGTAAAAAGAAAACTTAGGAATTGAAAATGAGCGTATTGAGTAAATGAATTCTGAGATGACCGTTTTTTTAAAACGTACAGTTTATAGAAATTACCTTCCGATAAACAAAATATACAGGGATGAAGAACTAATAGTAAATCAATATATAAAGGTATATTACATTTTTTTAAAGAACATAAAGATCAAATAGAACAATTAAACTTGAGAAAATCGGCTACAAGAAATTATTTTTATTAAAACTGCATTAAATCGATGCGCGTACTTCGCAACAGTAATGTAAAAAAAAAAAAGAATGAAACTGTCACATGCTTTTTTCCATATAAACTTTAGAAGGAATTATTCTAAATTTATTTAGATATCTAAATTGTTATTTCTTATCACAAGTTTATAAATAAAAAAATGTCACGTACTCCTGTATAACTGACGTCCAATAATAAAATTTACAGAGTAGATTTTAGAAAGCGAAGGCTACCGATTTGCGCTCGATTAGAAAGCACGCTATGTCTGGATCCACAAGTCCACATGTCTGGATCCACTTTTTATCGTTACCCATAAGATAAACGATAATCTTTTGGTAATAACTTATCGAATTAACCTGATTTAGTATTGTCAGTAATACGACCTCATATATGAGATCATGCTAGACATAAAGGATGGTTTTTTTTCTTTTTATGAAGATACATTTATCTTTAAAAAAATTCTGAAAGTTTATTACCCGTTTATTAACAAAGGCAATACCGACTACCGTCAGTAGTGATTTCCCGCGTAACAAATACCGAATGAAGAAATTATTAGATTATTTTCCATTTAAACGTAAATCTCTCTTTTTTTCTTTTTAGTCTCCGGGACCACCGTAAGGTATTACTTCAGAGGATGATATGCATGAATGTAAACGAAGTGTAGTCTTGTACGGTCTCAGGTCGACCGTTTCCGAGACGAGTGGTTAATCGTAACTCATACACCGGTATCCACGATCAAATATTGAAATCCGTATAAAAATAATTGTCTTTGCTAGGATTTTAACCTTAGAACACTCCACTTCGAAATCAGCTAATTTGCGATAACGAGTTCATAACCAGACCGACCCGGTGGGTTATTTAAACGTAAGTAAAGTAAAATAAGTAAAGCCCGACATTTTTATCGAGTCATTTTGATTTTAACCAAATTTGATTAAAAATTTTATCAGCCACCGGCTTTATTAACGCATAAGCTACTCTTGTAACGTCATTCTTTGAGTCGCGTAAGATTAAATACTGATAAAACACCGACATTCCTTTGCATAATGTCAATCTTCCCGTCTATTCATAAGAAATAAATGTTACCACAGCCACCAATAATATGACCTCTATCGCCTGAATACTTTAATGTTATCTCTATTATAACTGAGAATCTGATTTTTCTCGGAGTCAAAATTCGTTGGGCTGCAGGTTCTTAGAACCGGGACAGCTGTACAAAACGTAGATACTAAATAATCGAACCGTTTTTAAAAAATTTTATTCTTGAATATTATGGTATTTTAATTAGCATGTAGGTTTACAACTTACTAATTAAAAAAAAAAAACATCGAATAAATAAATAAACGTTTTATCCAGATCAAGTACATAATAATACATGAATAAATCATGTCAAGAATGAATAGGTATGTTATTCCACGGATAAAAAAAAGAAGAAGCTACCTCAGCGTTTGAAAAAGAAAAATAAAAAAAACTTCGGTCAACTGCGTTACTATAATATAAGAAAATTAATGAATAAAAAAGAAAATAGGTAGTCATATGTTAAGTTGATAAATTAATTTTAAAAATTAGTGTACGTAGATAAAATAATAGTTATGCAGGCGGCATTAATTAATAATAAAATATATATATATATATATATATATACATAATAATATTATTATTTGAAAACATTAAACGAGGATAATGATAATTCAAGTTTATTTAATTAATTATTGATTTAGTTAATAAAATTATTTAATTAATACTAATAAAAACGGGAATGACATCGGGTAATATAGGCAATCTTCTATACTTTTAACTGAATATAAAAAGATAACAGGGTCGGCATAAATAAAATAAAATAAATAAAGAATCTGTATGTCAGTGCGCGTGTCGGCTGAAAGAGGTAGTGTAACCTTCAAATTCTCAAAATATGCAGGTAAAGCGTTTAAAATAGTTTTTATTTTAATATTATTAAAAATCTGATAATGAACTCTGAAAGCTAAAATAAATAAATTTAAAAAAATGTTTTTAAAGAAATGTGTTCCTTTTTAAAGTTATTCCATTGATGTTTACGAAATATTATTTTAAAAACACTTTGAGTGTTAATAATATTTTTACGATAAGCTGTATCCAGATTAACGGTAATAGAATCTAGTTTAAGGTGAAAAAAAAGCCTTCTGCTAATATTTTACGTTGAGGTATAGTAAAATTTCTACGGTAATTAAGGTAACTTAATCAATTAAGTTTAATTTAAATCGGTTCTCCTTTGTTGCTTTACTTGTGAACAAGGTGACGTAATTAAGTAGGCGGTAATCAACTAATTTGTTTCAGTTCTTTTTTTTATGAAAGATGAAAATACGAAAAAAAAATAGAAACATATTTGGGCGACTTCAACGATAACGATTTCAGTTTTTTTAAACAACTATTTATACCTTAAGTGTGTCACCAATAAAGCTTAGTTTAATTTGAATGAAACGCGTAGGCTTACTGTATTAGCTAAAGTAGGTCAAACTGAAAAGCGTTACAATACTTCATCGAATATAACGTCATTATATCTGAAATATGCTACTAGACCGCAAAATATTTAAATTTGCTAATAAGAAAAAGATTAAAACGGCATTTTTGCAACTCGATTCCACGTATTAAAACCAACAATCAGTAAAAAAAAAAATATATATATATATATATACATATGTAAAAAATGTATAACTCGATAGTATCGTAACAAAGTTAATTTTAATATTTATACGTAAACAAAATAAAAAATTATACCGTTAAGTAAATTGTTTGCTTTATTTAAAGTTTTATATTATTTTATCTCCCTCTACGAATCATGAGGCCTTGCCGATGGCGGGGGGGGGGGCTTGTGTGCTCAGTGATACTGAGTAGCTGGATCGAAGGTGCAACCATGTCGGAGAGGTACCTGTTGAGACTCAGACTAAGGAATGATTCCTGAAAGAGAGCAGCTGCTCTTTCAGTAGTTGTTGAGGGCATAGGTTAGAAAGACTTAAACGGCCGTAGCAACATCACTCAATCTTTTGAGTACTGCGCAGCTGAAAGCAATAGAAAACTACAGCTGCATTTTTCCAAAAAAAATGTGGCTCTCTGCATTTTCAAAACAAATGATGAATCTCCATTTTTAAATAATGGAGGCACCTTCCTTGGTAAAAAAATTTCGGAGGTAAACTAGTCCCCCGTTCGGATCTCCGGGTAGGGACTGCTAACGAAGGAGACACCAGAAAATTAAAAAATAACATTCTACTAGTCGGAGCGTGGAATGTTAGAAATTTAAAACAGGTTGGTAGGTTAGAAGATTTAAAAAGGGAAATGGATAGGTTAAATGCAGATGTAATAGGAATTAGCGAGATTCGATGGGATGAGGAAAACGACTTTTGGTCATGTGATTTTCAGGTGAAATCGACAACAATTGTTAACGTCTATATGCCTACAAGTGCCCATGATGATGATGAGGTGGAGTGTGTACACGAAGAAATTGATGAAGCAGTTAAATACGTAAAAGGGGATGAATACTTAATAATAGGTGGAGATTGGAAAGCAAGCATCGGAAAAGGCAAGGAAGGTAATTTTGTGGGTGAATACGGGCTGGGCAACAGGAATGAATGAGGCGACCGACTTATTGAGTTTTGGCCGAAATATAATTTAGTAATTGCCACCACCCATTTTAAAAATCATAATAGAAGAATATACGCATGGAAAAAAACCTGGTGATTCTGCAAGGTGTCAGATAGATTACATCATGATTAAACAAAAATTTAGAAATCAACTCCTCGATTGCTAAGCATGTCCTGGAGCAGACATCGATAGTGACCATAATTTAGTGATAACGAAATGTAGATTGGGGTTTAAAAACCTGAAGGAAAGGTGTCAGATGTATCTTTGGAATTTAGAGAAGCTTGAGAAAGAGGAGGTAAAAAAGAATTTTGAGGAGTCATCGCAAGAGGTCTGAGTAAAAACGATAAGGTAGAAAATATAAAAGAAGAATGGGAGAATGTTAAAAAAGAAATTCTTAAATCAGCAGAAACAAACTTAGGAGGAACAAAGAGAACTGGTAGAAAAACTTGGATATCGGAGGATATATTTCAGCTAATGGATGAACGTAGAAACTATAAGAATGCTAGTGATGAAGAAGGTAAACGGAATTATCGACAGTTAAGGAATACCATAAATAGGAAGTGCAAATTAGCAAAAGAAGAGTGGATTAAAGAAAAGTGTTAAAAAGTAGAAAGAAGATGATGATTGGTAAAAAAGACGGAGGATACCGGAAATTTTGTGGTACTTAAATTAAAAGCAAATAATGTGTTAAATAAAGATGGCATACCGATTTATAATACGAAAGCAGAGGTCGATATATAGATGGAATGTATTGAAGTGTTATTAGAGGAAATGAATGAAAACTAGTGTTATTGAGGAAGAAGAGAAAGTCGAAGAGGATGAAAAGGGAGATACAATACTGAGATATGAATTTAATAGAGCGTTTAAATATCTGAATGGCAGAAAGGCTCCTGGGATAGACAGGATTCCAGCAGAATTATTGCGCAGTGCTGGTGAAGAAGCGAAAGATACATTATACATACTAGTGTGCAATATCTTTGAAAAAGGGAAAGTTTCGTCAGACTTCAAAAAGAGTGTTATTATCATGATTCCAAAGAAAGCAGGAGCAAATAAATTTGAAGAATACAGAACAATTAGCTTAACTACTCATGCGTCAAAA
>JAAAKQ030198264.1:0-11901 GCA_010016005.3 Zanna intricata
TGCCTGACCGGGATTCGAACCCGGGACCTCCGGATGAAAGACCGAGACGCTACCACTCGGCCACGGAGGCTGGCATTCGAAATTAAACTGGTGATAATGTGAATTTAGTGACCTCGTGTGGACTAGATGAAAATAAAATGACCGTACTGTTTGCGTAAATGTTCGTAATTATTATGATACCTACAGCGTATTTATTATTTACTCACACTTGTATGTTATTGTATTTTAAATTATATTATTACAAAAAAAAAAAAAATGATTTTATATATTTTATTACGATTTTTTTTATATTTTATAAAGAATATCGTGTAATAATTGACTGGAAATACTACATAGGAAGTAATATTTCATTCATAAATTCAATTCAAGTAGTTCAATTATAGGAAGCTTTTATTTATAAATCATAAGTATACTATTACAAGTGCAAAATATATTGAAATCAAAATATGTTCAACATTATTTGTATTCTATTCATTTATTTGTTTACTTTACATGCATAAAAGTGTCAGGAAATAAATTCATATGATATTACAAATAAAATTGAGAGCTTTACCAATTTTTTTTTTTATATTTAATGATGCATTTATGTCAATTAGATCTTTCTTTTGAGGTTGAGGTTTTATATTGATATTGAATCTATAGTTATTTTAAAATTCATTGAACCTTTGTTTGGTTTTCCAAGTTATATATTCAATAAATTTGCAAGTACATATACCAAAATAACTTTACATAATTCCTTTATAATCACTGAAAAATGTGTAAAGTGTATTCCATATAATAAAAGTTTTAAATGATTTTTTTTTTTTAATAATTTAAATTATTGAAGAAAAATGATATTAAATCGGATTTAAATATGAAAAAACTTTGTTAACTTATTTTTTTGATTGAAAACTAAAATTTAATAACATTACAATCTTAGTTATTGTTAAATATCTATAGAAGTTTTTTCTTCTATAAAATATCTTTTCTAATACGAAGAATCAGAATTGATATAAACAAAATTTATTGTCACTCCAATGGATATCAGGAGCAATTATTTATTTCCTTATATAAGTTTATTATAATGTCTATTTTTCTGAAACTGTTTATATTTAAATGGGAGATTTTCCAAAATAATTACTCAAGGGACTTATTAATGGGCAAATAATAACAATGATGATTTTGATTTTCTCAGAATAGTTCTTCTGTTGGACGCGTAGTAAGTTTTTTTTCTGTTAAAATCAATGGAAGATTTCTCTAACTAAATATTATAATCACAATTTAAAATTTTTTCCTCATTCGAAAATATCAAAAATTAGTATTAGATCATTATAATACAATCATATATTGACATATAAACTAAAGTAATTCTGGTATTAAAAGTATTTTCAGATATAACTTCAGTAAAATTAGTTTTAAAATTATACTTAAATTATTATATTTTTTTTATTTTTTTTTTTTTATTATTATTCATGATGTGTACATTACAATCTGTTCAACCAGTGAACAATAACCAACCCGCCCCCACGTCCAATGGGATGAAGATGTTTTGTATGAAGATACACAGGCTACGTTTATCACACCTTGTAAATGTATTATTATTGTAAATGAAAATAATTATTTACACCTGTAAATGAGGTATAGTCTTGTACATACTCAGGTCGACCACTCCTGAGAAGTGTGGTTAATTGAATCCTAAATACCAAAGAACACCGGTATCCACGATCTAGTATTCAAACTGGTATAAAAGTAACTGATCTGTATATCCCCTATTAAAAGCTGTTTACTTTTTATGTTGTAAACAAAATCCGTTGCTTAAATGTTGACTACTTTTATCGGATTAAAAACAACTTCTTTCGTAGTTAAAAATTCTTTTATTTTTTCTGAAACATCCTTGATGAGAAAAATATATAATTTTTATAGCTAAAAGGGAAAAAACTCAATATTAAAATTGAAATGTTTAAAATTTAAAAAGACTGTAACTTTTGCGAATTCATGTACTTTAATTTTATTTTAATAAACCTTTTGATAGAAGATAACTGTGAATGAAAAGGTTTTATCTGTCTTTTTAGTAAGATAGTAATGAATGCTACAGTTTAAAATAAAAAATATATAATAATACATAAACTTCTTTTATACGTGTTACTAGTTAAAAAATAGAAGAGCCATTTTTTTTTTTTTTTTAATTAAAATCTTTTTAATATAGAAAAAAGTTTCACGTGATTAATAGTTTGAGTGAGAAAATAAGGTTAAATAAATGTTTGTGTGTTTGAATGAAAAATCAGTGCCTCATTTCTTACCAGTTATTATTTTATCAAATTAATTAATCTTTGCAAAATTTATTTCTAATCCATTTGGGTTTTACTGGACGGATCGGGCTGTTTTTCTTTTTTTTTATTCTGCTCGAAATTACCATCAGATTAATATCATCAAACATTATCGGACCCCAAACTTCAGTCTCTTCTGAGAATTCCTCAAATATCCTCATTTATACCTTAATTGAGGAAATTTCCGAGGTTATTACTCATAGAAAGATCGTTTTGCAGGTCTATCGATGGTTGATAACATATCTTCGGCCAATTCCGAATAGAATAAAAAAACTCAGCCCGATCCAACCAATAGAATGTCTGGACGAACTTTAAATAGGTAGTAAGCATGCATTTTACTTGTGATAGGAAAGGAAAGAGAAAAGCGAAGAGGTTGGGATTGAGACAAGTTGTAAATGTAATAAGTTTTTAGCCGGTTTTTTTAAAAATATACATCATTTTGTAATAATAATGCTGCGGACCAGAAGGGACCACCAGTTATCTATTATAATAATATAAACTAATATTTAATGAGCATGTTAACTTTATTGAAAGAGTATCTACATTTCAGAATAACCCAAACACACAAATTCTTAAAACACTATGTATTAGTTAAATTACGAAGTTTATTTGCCTAAATGGTTCGATAATGTTTTACTATATTGCTTTCTTACTGTAAACCGACAAGGTGATGTATTTATCCAGACAAGGCGGCAGCACTCATGCTGTTTACATTTTCTTTAAAGAGAAATAGCCTTATAAAGAGTATTATATACAAACTACCAAAACTAATCGAACAAGTACTCGTATTACGACAAATCGAATCATTATTTCTTAAGTAAAACCTATTTGTGCGATACACTGACTTATTATTTTATATTTAATAAAAATAATAGTCAATAAATTCAAATTCGCTATTGATTCATAACAATAAAACAGATTTAAAACAATACAGTGATAAAACCTCATTATAGAATACAATAATAATCCACATTATTATCGGTCACACGCGTTTAACGAATTCATATTTACTAACCGACGAAGATAGACCAATGTGTGGTGTTTGTAACAAACCACTTACAGTCAAGCATCTAATGGAAGAGTGTACTACGTATGAGGACCTCAGAAAGAGATTCGGCTTAATAAACAGAATTGCTGCTGATTTTGAAAATGGAAACAAAGGAAATATAGTTGCTTTTTTGCATGCCAGTGGACTTATAACTAATGTATAAATATACAAGCTGTAAATTAAAATGATCCAAGTCGAGTTCTATAGATATTGAAACATTATATAATCATATTCTTGATATTTTTCTATTAAGTAAATTTAATTTAATTTATTTTCTTTTAAGTATCGGGGCCCTTTACACCCTGTAAGTGTCTGTTGTGTTTTGTGTCCGTAGTGTTTTGTTGTGTGTTTTTCTGTTTTATTTTAAAGAAATGTTAGGGCCCTTTACACCCTAACATATGACGAGCCTTACGGTGATTATTGATTCATTTAAAGAATGTGACGAGGGCTAATGACCATAGCAGTCGATGCCCGTAAAAACCTAATTTAAAAAAAAAAAATAATCCACGTTACACGTAATGATATTAATACGCACGGTTTCTGAAAATAGCATTTAACGAATAATTAGATTATAAATTACGGATTTGTATTAAAAGTCATTATTTATAAACAAGTTCATTTGCCTTTTTTATTGTCTAATTTAATAAACATATATCACTAATCCGCCGGTTTGTTACTAGGCTTTGCTACCTGTTACATTGATGGGATCCGTACAGTCTATGTAATAAATAGAAGGAGCAACAGGCTAAGTTTAGAATAATACTAATTTTTTATTGTTGTTTTGGCTAAAATAAATATCATTTCTTTTTAAAAAGAATCAATTTAAATGCGATTTACATTATTAATCAAAAATAATGCTAATAAATATAATCAAATTAAGAATATAACTCCAATTTTTCCAACGTAAAGGGAAAAATACAATTTATTAAATTATTTTTTTCTACTGTAAATTCTACATTCTTGAATCAATTACATAAATATTATTTTTGGAGAAGCAGTATTTTTAAACGAAGAAACATTTTCTAGAATTGATTCAGTAGTTTCTGTCATTACTTTTGGCATACAAACAAACGGAAATTAATTGTCGTTTTACTTATGAACGAATTTTTATCGGAAAATGTATTTTCCAACTATGAAAAGTTCATTTTGTTTCTGGCAAAAATCTATATTATTTACTCAATATATTCATTATTTTATTTAAATGTGCAAGTTTGTCAGAAACATGTTTCGTCCATAAAGCTCTTCAAAAAGGGACTAGAAATATAACTAGCCTATATTTTTTGCAACTATTGAACTACTAAGTGTTCAGAAATTTTTTTATTTTTGTAAATTGTATAAAAGACCGTTTTGTGCGTCCAAGTAAATATGTATATTAGGTTTGTTTACCGTAGATGACAACTAGTCTGAATGGAAAATAATCTTATTATAAATAGAATATTTTATTTAACACAAGCTCAGGCGTGCGCGCGCACACACATACACACACTTGAATGTCCTTGCCTTTGGCTCCATTTCGCTAAATTAAATATATTATTTATAATTATTTTCTCGAATAGAAAAATACAACAATAATTATTCATGAAACTAGATTTTAATAGAATTTCTTATGCTTTAAATCCTGATTTAAAGTTCCCCTTGAAAACTTAAAGGAGATTATTAGTTTTTAATTTTATAACGACTTTTTTCAATTTATTCATTTTTATTTCATCCAGTTTGTCCGATTAACATGTAATAAAAATGTTATTTTATCTAAATCTCATTTGCCATCTCTGTGCTACTAAATAGGCTGTTAGATTCAAAAACCGATTACATATTTAAATTATGATTTGTAAAATATTATATATTCACCAGCAAAGGGTGATTATTAATTTATAAAGCTGTATGTTCTATGACTTAATGAAAATATTTACGTTGTAAAGTCCTTCCCTCAATAACATATACTAGTAGTAAAAATTAAACAGTTTTTTTTTTTACAGCTGAAAGGAGTAATACGGATAAAATATTCAAGCAATTAGGACATACATCCAGCTAAAAACTACGGAAAAAAATTCACCCTAATTTTTATACTTTATTTTCATCAGAATTATAAAAGAACGACATGCAACATTCCATGAGGTAAATTAAAAAACCCGTTGTTCTATTGCATAAAAATAAAAATAAATCTTAGTAATATTCCTATTAATGTAATTAGCTTTAATGAGTACCGGTTCGATTTATAATTAGTACTGATCAAGGTTGATTTCTATAAAAATATATTCAAATAAAAAATTTCATTGAATCCCAAGCAAAAATATCTTTACTTAAATCTTTTATTCTACCACACGCGAATGTAGTAAAAATATTCAACTCCTTCTTCGACATTTTTTTATTTAATTTGGCACCGGTTACCAAGGCCATAGGCCATGTCAACCCAATGTACCCGGTAAAATGGCTCATATTCATTGCCAATCACGTTTTATTTATAATAATTCCCTACATTCATTTTATTTATATTTACCTAAATATTGATTGTTCGAAAATTTTTCAACTGTTTTACGTAAACTTACAAATAAAAAGCAACTAGGAAAGTTTTAATCGCTGTTATCAAATGTGATACAAAAAACATATATATATGGTTTATAAGGTTTGTTGATTTTATATAAAATCAACAAACCTGGATAAGATGTTACAACCTTATTCACATACAAAAAACTTGGAATGAAATAAAAATCTAAATTTAAACGCTATAAAAGAACCGTGATGAATGAAGAAAACTAGCCAAAATTGGCAAAGCAGATTTTTTGCATTCCGAAGAGATTGTTTTATTCCTCTTACTATTACCTAATAGCGGATTAATCTATATATATAAAAATGAATGTTTGTCTTTTCTGTATGTCTCTTATGCCTTCCTAAACCGTTCATCCTATAGTGATGAAACTTTGGGGAATGGTTGGACGCATGCTAGGGAAGGATTCTGAGTAAGTAAAATACGGGGTAAGTAAAATACAATATTTCCCGAACTTTTCCGAATAAATCCTAAAATAAATTAAAATTGGTGTAAGTTATGAGTATGGAGCCTTCATATCTCGGGGACCAATTTAAATATAGTAGTGCAATTTGGTGTATAGGTATCCCGTTAAAAATTAAGAAACACGTGTTTTGGGATTTTCCGAATAACTCCTACAATTACTTACAATTAGTATAGGAATACTCCTATACAATCTATGCTTAGATTATGATAAAATGAGATATTTAAAAAAATAATATTTTACTTTAAAAAACTGGAGTTCATATATAGGTGCCAGATTTAGAATTGTAAGATAAAAGTGATTTGATATTTTTTAAAATGATAGCGTACTTAAATTAAATCTGTTATTTTGAAAATAAAAAAATATAAAACTTTCGATAGTTTTGAACATTGCATTCCGACATTTTAATTTTCACTAGGACAATCGCTACGTGTGGACTGAATTTGGAAAATCCATGTTTCTCACATTGACAGCTGTATGTGGCCTGCTCACGCGTCGGAAAACCTTCTAATTTATTTGTGTACGCACCAGAAGGAAAAACAAAAAATGTTGTGTATCCTAAAGCACTTCAATAAATAGCATTTAATCTAAAACTTGAATTGTCAGACTTTTCTCGATAAAACTACTAAAAATACATAATGGTCTAAAATAAATTGAATATTGCTGTACATTATAATAAAAATTATGTTTTGGAAATAATTTTCTTTTTTTAGTGTTTATTCTGTTCGAATTCAATAATTATAGGTATGACAGGAGAAAGTCTGACGGGTTACTTATGTTAGTAAATACTAAACTACGTTTAGCTAATGTTAACAAGACATTCATTGACTCTTAGGCGTACGAAGTTCGCCGGTTAGCTAGTTCTTCATAAATACACATTTTTACGCACTATGTGTCTATTTAAAATCTTGATACACAAGATCTGGTTTAACCTGATCAGTCAACTTGTAAATTAGAAGTTACAATGTCTAATTCAAAATTTTTCATATCAGGTTTTTTTCGCTTCTTTATTACCAAGAGGAGTCCTTCTTCTAACGGGTATACTTTATAAAATTTAACTTTGTCACGATCCTCTCGAAGTTTTCTACCATTACTATTTAACTTTTTTCTAGAATTTCTTCACTAAATCTTAGTGGTATAACAGTAGCTTTTTGGAGCTTTAGGATGTGCTCAGTTTTCAAATAAACTGTTTTATTAATGTAGATGGCGAATGTTTCCGTATCTGGATCGTAAAATATTGTTCAATTTTATGGCGTAATATAAAAAAATAGTTATCCACTACAATATATATATGAGCAATAATATCAACTTTGAGCTTTTCTGCTGAACAGATATCCTGAATCATTTGCTATTAGGAACGATTAAACACTATAATCCTAGTAATTCCGAAAAGCCACCACATTCCACATACCTTAGTATAGTATTCTGTAAGTCTGCTGTGATATATTCGTAAGGAGAAGTAACTCTGTTTATAAATAAATTTTAATAATGAAAGCAGTGTAAACTTTTATTAAAACAGCTTAAACAGATAATTAGTTCCATGGAAAAAAATATTTTATATTAACTTTTTAATACTTATAATTATGCAGGCTCATGGCCATTCAATGAAGCTTAATGTAATTTTTTAATTACTGTTACAATGAAAATTTTTAAAAATGTTTCGCCATCTTAATTTAATTTAACATGCTCTATAATAATAGTTTCATTAGAATCACCCAATTACTAATAATTTCTATTTACATGTACTTCTATATTTATAAAAGATACAATAATCTTAAAGTGTGTAAACATTTTAAATGTATAAACAGTAAGTATGCTGTAGTATTCTTTAGTAGACGGATGTAAAAGACAAATTTAATATCAGGTTCTGCTGCTTAATAATTCAGTAAGGTTCTCTTTTTTTTATTTATGGTACTTAAATAGTGCATGCAAAAGTATAAAAGAAAATAAGATTGTCAAAAATCTTAAAACGAGATATGTAATTTGTATTTGGTAAAAACTAATCATATAACTAATAACATGAAGATATTTAATGTTTAATATTTTATGAATTATAATTCAATCCATCTCATAAATAACCCTGACGTCATTGTTGATTCCATTATGAATACAACCACTAGATTTTCTTTTTTTATTCAACAAAATAGAATGTTACTGGATCCAATGGTAGAAGTTTTTTAAAAATAATTTTCTATTAAATTTTAGTTTTTATTAAAATAATTATATTCAAGATAATAATAACAAACTTAGTAATGATTTTTATATGAGGAAGATTCAGCAGGATAATTTCTTAGCCAAAACGTTACGTAAGGGAATGATTTAGTCGGTATCATTATATTCATTGTTTTAAACATCACCATTTAACTTTTCTGTTAACTTTGACAAGTACTAATTACAGCTGGGTAGTTGATAAAATCTTTATTCTAAAGCTAAATTTTTCTCGAATAAAGATTTTATGATACTGGTAGCATTATTTGCAATTTAATCTTATTGCCTGTCTTTATTAGACAGGCTTCAAGTTCCGCTGATTGAATAGATTTATTCAGAAAATTATATATTTCAAGTACACACACACAAATTTAGGACCTCTTCGTCCCATATGTAGTAACTGACAATCGTAGCGAAAACTAAATTTTCTAAAAACAGTGGAATTCTCACCAAAATAATTCACTTATTAAAACAGAAGATATACAGTTATATTTTTGTGTATTATTATTTTTACATTGTATTGAAATACAGAAAATTACACATCCTACTTTATGAGAGAACATATAAAATCACTAAAAACTTTGAGCACCCGAAAATGTATTAATAGGTAACTATTATTGATATACTTACATGACTCACCTGGCTTCGCTAACTCATATTATTATTCACGTGACAAATAACGATTTTGCATAACTCTTTCTTGTCTTACTTTGTATTTTTTTCTAAGTTTTATATGATATAAATTGATTTCTGAACAGTTCTTTAATTTCGGTGATCTAACCTTAAAGAGATATATCACAGTGGTTTCTGCTATCGGCATATTTTCTTTACTTAACATTTTTTCAATTTTAAGGAAAGTTCTCCCTGACTCACTCCAAATTTTTGGAAATTATAGGTTTTTAAGAGAATTTTCAGTTTTTCTTGACTTTAGTGCTTCAAAAAAACATTTTTAATAAAGGAAACGTCTGCCGTGACATTCTGTCCTTCGTTTACGTCCAGTAATTTCAAGATTTGAAACGTTTCCCACTGGAACAATAAATTTTTCATCAGTAAATATTTCTCTTCTTTTTTTTCTAGTTTGGTACAACATTTCATTGTTATCAGTTTTGCTCCAACACAGGTAGAGTAAAGAAAAGAAGACTGCTGCGAAACTGTTAGATTAAATGTTGCGTATCTGACTCAAGCTTTGGAATTTCTTTATTGTAGGTACAAATTCTTGGAATAGTTTGTCGAAAATTAAGTATTTTTTAATTTCAAATTACATTTGTTTTTTTATTTTCATATAGTTTTCATGTTCGTGGTGTTTGTAGATGCATGGTAATTACGTTTTTCGATATCTCTGTTTGCTGTTTGTTTTGGTCTATGGTGAAACGGTTATGCAATTACATAATTGTATAATTTATGCAATTGTTGTGCATAAAAACAAAGACCTGATTAAACGCTATACAATTTTCTTAAATACATTAAATTAAATAATGTAAAAGTAAATACATAAAGATAATAAATATAAAGAATAACTAAAAATAATTCACTGTTCAGAAGCCGTACAAAAAATTTTTTTAAACAAATATTTAGGTACACGTTGAACGGATACAGATAAATCGTGCTTTTCTTTTTAATTAGTATTAATTAAAAATTGGTGGACAGAGTAATATTGTTTCTGTAAAAAAAATCTTTTGATTGTATTTAAAATAAATTCGTTAGAAGATTTTTCAAATGATTCGACAAGTTATTAAAAGCGGTAACGGAAACATAATAAGGCATTTCTCGTAGTATCGTGTTGAGGTATTCGAAAACAGTTCCGTGTCAGTTTTGGTGAAAGTGGATACAGTTTTTTTTTTAGGAATAAATGATGACCATTTTTTTTTTTTTAACAAAGATTACACATTCATAAGTGTAAAGAAGAATAAGTCGACTTATTTAATTACCTAACCAGATAATGATTTTAAAAACTCATCTTTTTATCTTAAAAACTAATTCAAGTTTTTTGAGGGAACTTCAACAGATGACATAATTCTTTATACGGAAATATAAATAGGTATAATAAATAGTTATTAATGATAACAAGCATAGCGTTGGGACGCTTCAGATCACACCAATACAGTTTGATCTTGCTACAAACGAAATCAATCGCTGACTAATCCAAGAGAAATTTCGTCTAATAAAACACCTAGAAATTTCGTTTTGTGGGAAACAGAATTAGCATCGTTATCATCAGTTGAAATTCTACCCATGTTGCGATCAGCAATGTTACTTCTACCTGAAAAGCACATGCAACGGTTTTATTCACATTTAAAGTTAGATAGTTATTATCCATCCAGTGAATAATTTTTTGAGCTGCTATCATAGAATTTTCAGTGAATGGGTTGCAATGAATGACTCAAGATTTTGAGGCAGGTCATTAATAAAAAATATAAAAAGCATGAGTCTGAGAACAATTCCCTGAGACCATTCCACGTTCTATATTTAGAAGTGAGGACCTAAATTTTGCATGTGTAATCTTATCTTCAACTTCTTATTTAGGGTTATTAAGGTATGACTTTAACCAATTTTAAGCAGGACTACTGCTACCAAGCTTTTTTACCACTAAAAAATGTGGAACTAAATTAAATGCTGTGTTAGTAAAAACATTTAAATGGAATTTATGAATTGTTGTATACGGAATTTGAAATGCTTTCCAAAAACTGGGAAAATGTTATAGTAGGCAATTTTCACCTTAAACTATGCTAAAATTTTTCCAATATATTATACTTTTCAAGAAATTTTAAAAAGTCGATTTTTTTTTCGTAATTTGTTTCAATAGTTTAGAAAATAATGAAGCAAAAAAATTGGCCTATAATTTTATAAATCAGGTTCCAAATCTTTCTTAAGGAAAGGACTAATAAAAAAAATTTAAGGCAGCTTGGAAATATTTCGTTATTAAAAGATTAATTAAATTTATAAGAGAAATAATAATATATTTATAAAAGAATTCTTAAATGATATGACAAATTCTTTTATACTGTATAATTTCATCATTTAATAAAGAATTAAATGTATTACTTTTCTTGTAAAAAAATGTTTATCTGAGTAATCGTTTATTTTATTTTATTTTTTTACTAATAATCACAAACGCAATAATTTACAATGAATGTAAGATTATAAACTCCAAGCAAAGTACTTTGCGATTAAGTTTAAAGTCAAAGTTGGTTTACAATTAAATTATTTATGTTTCTGTGTCTGTGAATATATACTCTTTCTCTTTTTATCTGTTTACCTCCGGAACTACCGTAAGGTATTACTTAAGAGGATGAATGAGGATGATGTGTATGAATCTGAATGAAGTGTAGTC
>JAAAKQ030198275.1:0-11900 GCA_010016005.3 Zanna intricata
TTTTGCATCTTGAAAACTAGTTCTGCGTTTAGAGAGGAATAAATATTCAATAATGATTCGAGGAAATGTTAGACGGGTTTTGGTGAGATAGACATTATATGCTGAGACTGTATTAGACAGGGTCAAAACTCATATAACACACAACATTTCATTTCTCAACTACGTCAGTAGTTTCACAGTAGTAAAACAAGTATGCCGTTTTCATGCGTATAACGTAATAAAGACGTATTCAAGCGTATATTTACAACAAGCTAAGCGTATATTTATTGTGAATTCATTGTTATTTTGAATGCCAAAATATTCTTATTCTTAACTATCCCAATAATAAAATATCAAATAAATCGACTATTTTTCATTAAATATTTAAATTTAATGAAATAAGAAATTTAGCCGTTTGAAACGTAGTTTTCTTCCGTTAGTGTTACATGATGACTGTTTGCAAGACATCATCAGTTGCAAATACGTTTTCTACAGAAAGAGACCAAGGGAACTTTCTTGACAAACTGTATTTTCGGTCGGGTATTTCGCAAAGAGTACACTAAATTTGTATTTGTATCGAATTCAAGTTTAAAAAAAAAAAACGATTTTAGTAGTGTAAATGCTTCGAACGTTTTATTATAGATGGTTTGCGTGTATTGGAAAATGTTTATTTTTTTATCCAGTTGAATCTTGGTTTCATTATTATGGATATGTTAATAACTAAAAAAAATAGAGTGTTCTGAAAATCCTGAAATTTAACAGCTATTCTATGAAAAATACCAGTGAACATGAAGTGATTTGAAATGAATAATCTCTGTTTATTGTGATATTTAAATGGAAAAAAAAAACTATTTTCCTATATTAAAAAAAAAAACTAAATTACTCTCGTAATTAAATAAATATAATTTGTCTTAAATGTTCACATTACTCTATGAACACTCTTATTTCATTAAATTCAATATAAGAAATAAAAATATATACTTTGGTTAAAAACCAATTCTTAATTATAAAGATAAATACACAACCAAAAATCTATTTATAAGCTATTGATAAAAAAACGAATTAAATGTTGTAAACCGTGATTCAAATTTTGATTTACATAAAAATATCATGATAGAACTTATATAATTTTTCTTTTCGAATGACAGTTGTGCTGAATATAGTCACTTTCTTATCTAGAAAATGTTAATTTGAAAATTACCATATATCCAGTTCAAGTTAACCGTCTTTTCTATTTTAATCGGACTGTTCCGATGAAGACAGAGAATTTATTAACTTGCATATCAACTTGACGTACAACGAAAATTTCGAGTAAATGTTGATAATAAATTTTAATAGTACAGCAACAATGAAAACAATCCTACAAAAAAAAAGAATTTGAAAACTCTATATATTGTACGAAAAAGAATTTTATAATAATAATAATAATAATTTTACAACTAATTTAGTATATAATTACGGATACAATACAGACTCAAACACTAGTAAAAGTACATCTTAATTAAAAGTTTCGTTTTACTAATCTTTATTTATTAAATTAATAACTCTAATTACGTAATAATGAATTATAATTAATAAAACATGAAAACAGTAATAAATTAAACGTGAACAAGTATAAGTACAACAATTATCACTGCTAACCTATTAGATGGTGTAAATATTTTCAAATTCGGTAATTATGCAGTCTCGAACTTTTCCGAAAAAAGCTTTTATTTTCATTATATGACTATACAGTCATGCACTGTTACATTACAATTGACACATTTGCTACACTATTTCTCAATCATTAATGCTGTCTTATTAGTTAGTTTAATTAAATTACTGTTCCCTTAAACATTTTTAGGAATTTAATGAACTAAGTCAGTGGAAGCACATTTGATGGCGCTTGATGCGGTCAGTGTTTTAAGACTCATATGAATTCTGTATCTTAATTAGTTGCGGAGATATTTTGATTTCAATGCGAGGTAAGGCTCTGAGTAAAAGTTATGCTTGCTTAAAACTCTTCTCATAATTGAGTAAGTGTTGCAGGTGAATGTTGATTATCCGAATCGTACTATAACGATTAATTTAAGACCTCACGAAGTCTGTAACTAATCTAATTACTAAATAATTGCAGAATAACTAATTTTTTTTTAGTTTTTAAATTTTTTTTTGTTTTTTTTTTTTTTTGTTTGTTAATACAAGTATAATAGCTAGAAAAATCATTTGGAATCAAATATTTTTAAAATGACTCTCGCATTTCTTGTATAGTTATTAATAAAATGTTCTCATCTGAAAACAATAGTATATGCAAAATTGCTGTAGGATATATATATATAAAACACAGTTGTAGAATCAGATAACATTGGTTTTAGTTATTTCCTATGATATATATATATAATAAATCCTTTGAAATCACTGAAAACGATTGTTGATAACTGAACTGTTAAAGACATTTTAATTAAAATTTCATATAAAAGATACATTTCAATTCTACGCTATTCTGGTCGGTTTAATTATAAAAAAAAAAAAAAAAAAAAAAAAAAAAATTATATTCAGTATTCATTTTTAAGATTGTTATAGTTGAACAAATACAAAATAAATTTAGTAATGTATTTTTTACATTGTATTTAAATACGTAGATATGGTTCAAAGTAGTGATACATTTGAAACAGATCTAAATGGTTTTATTGAGGAATCAGAATTTTTATTTCCGGTTGATACCCAGGAAGTTAAAGTATTTATTTTAAGTATAAAGAGTAAATATTTAACGGATATTAACGAAATTCCTGCCATTATTTTAAAAGAAGTTTGAAATATTATTTTTATATTTTACAAATTTAATTAATGAACCTTTCAAGAATTTAGTATTTCCCAATCGCTTTAATACTTCCGTTGTTATACATCCTACTTTTGAAAAGTTTCTGAAATTAATTTTTGAAAACTAAAGAGCAGTATCAGTATTTCCATAAGTATTTGAAAGAAAAAAAAAACATTTCAATATTTTTTGAACAGCAACCATATTAACGAATTTTGGCATGGTTTTACAAAAATATATTATCTACTTCACAATAAATTCAAAATTTTTGGTAATTATTTTAAATTGCATATTCGTTAAAAAACGAATAATTTTCAATTATTTTGCGGTTTCAATGAAGTTCACTTTAGTTCCAAATTCTTTTACTGACAAAAAAAATTAGTCAATATAAAAAGATTTTCTTACAACTGGTTGAAGTCATACCTTACTGATAATACAAAATAGGTAAAGATTTTGATAATGCATAATTTTAGAACACGTCGTGCCTCTGGAAGTATTTTTACTATTTATTAATAACCTGGCTTAAAATCTTGAGCCTTTCATTGAAATCCTATTCTGATACGATACAATAGTATTTATATATGAAGATAAATACTTTAAAGCATTGAAAATTTTAAGCAAGCAGTTTTAAAAAGATAACTCACTGGTTGGTTTGTAACTATCATTACATGTAGATACTTACAAACCAACCAGTTAGTTTTTTTTTTGACAATTAAGTTGCATTTTATTTCTTTGATAGACGTAGCATTGCTGGTCACTCGGATAAAATTTAAAATAATTTTAACGATAGTATTTCTATTGGCTATAAAGCGACTTTTCTGGATCTTTTACTACATTAGCAGTTTTTTTTTTTTTTGGATGAGCAAATTGGTTTTGTTTGCAACTAAATCAAAATGTTGTTTTTTACTAAATTGTCTTAATAGAATGTTAAGCATGTCATCATTATTAAATATTTATTATGCTTCTAAACATAAATATTCTCGATGAAAGTACAATCTCAACCTTTAAAACACCCACAAAAAATCAGAACAATTTAAGAAACCAAAATTGGTTGTCAGATCGTTATATGGCAACCATAAGTATGGATCGTGTAAAGTAATATTTAGAAATTGAAATTTGTTTACTAAGGTAAAGCATATTTCAATTGAAGTATATAAAGTGAAAGTGATCAAAGATTTTACAATGTAAAAGATTAATTTCAAAGATTAAAGGTATTGATTAAGATCAATACCTTTATATTTATGAATGTGTAATCTTTGTTAAAAAGAATTGTCTCTTTAAAAAAATCACAACATAAATCCCCTCCCCTACAAAACCAGAAAAGTTTTCGGATAATTGAACAAAGTACTTCGGCTTATGAAAAAGAGCTGATATGCTTCCGATGCAATTTTTAACAAGTTATCGAATGGTTTGAAAAACTTTTCCCATAATTTTATATGATTTAAAATTAAAATAATTCTTTTACAGAAAAAATGTTACTCTATTGATGAATTTTAAAATAAAAACATTAAATAAATTTTACTGCATCTCATTCAATATGTACATAAATATGTGCTAAAAATAATTTTCAATAACACTTTCTTACGTGCTAATTATTTTGTAGTTTTTTATTTTTTATTTAATATTTAAAATACCTCAACATTTTTTCATGTGTTTGTGTTTAAATTATCATTATGGATTATTAACTTATATTTTTATGTTAATAATTTATTTTTATGTTAAAGACGTTTTTCTATATAATGAATTATGTACGGATAATATAGGAGGTACTGAGAATATAGGATTTATTTATTCAATACGGAATTTGAAAGAGAAAAGAACAAATTATCAACGTATAGATTCATTCATATTGTGTGCGCGTACGTACCATCTTAAGTATGTGTTTGTGAACTCAATAATGGATATCTCAACCTGTACTATATTACAACATAGAAGGTACACGAGTACTTAAACCGGTTATGAAAGCTGAACAAATTATATTATCATATAAAAGTTTTCTGGAAAACAAAGGTTGACAGGAGGCGTACCACAACTCTTAAACAAGATGCATCTTACACAACAGTCAACTACTATACCCGTTACCTACGGTTTTACACGCCGGGTGTACCAACAGAATTGTCGGGGATGCCTTCAATGTTTCAGACCTTAGAGAGCGAAGGAGAAGATACCGGAACGGCTTTTTCCTTGTTCGTAATTGGATTCATTAACGGATGCCGAGCCAAATTTCTGTTGACATTTTGCACCCTCCAACAACGCTTTCCTAATGGACCTAGCAGGGGTTCTGGAATGGCCCTTACGATGGGCTGTTAATTACAATGGTTAATGTCTTCTCTACCTTTATTCTGTCGGACTCATCTCTTTATTACTATCCCTTTTCTTCTTCCCCCATTTACCGTCGCCTTTTTCTACCCTTACATTTTCTCAAACTTTTCTTGTCCTTCTATCTATTGTTTCTACCCATTCCTTTTGTTTTTTTATCACTTTATAAAATTTAATAATAAAAATAAGATTCACCGAAAGACAGATTCAAATACATTTATGTCCATAGTAATTACTAATAGAATCATTTTCTGCCTTTTAAGTAGAAATATATTTTTAAAACTTTAAAAATAAATCCGAATCTAATAATTAATTTTCCGGTATTTTATATTATCCGTACTTGTATGTATATAAAAAAATGATATCATTTCCACTTGTTACAAAATAGTTAAAACATTTTGTATACAAATTATCTATGAATATTTAATCCATTTAGGAATATTGTTTTCTTATCTCTTTTCTATAAAGAAAGAAACATAATGCATTAATTATACTGGAATTACACAGGTATTTTTTTCTGTTTAATTAATGATGACAGGTATTGATAAAAATAACTGGCCGGCTAGTTAGTTATAGTGAATTTTCCACAGTGAGTTATAGACTTTTTTAACGACTACTTTCGGCCAGCATTTGCATGATGAAGATATAACATTTCAATGAAAATGAAGTTACATCCTTGACAAACTAATTGAAACTATAATATTAAATAATATAATTATAATAATTATTTATTACAATATTATAATATATATATTATAATTATTTAAATAATAATTATTATTTAATAATATTATAATAATTTGTATAATATTTTTTAATTTCGTGGTTGGCCTAAATTTTATGTTGTTTATCTTTAAATACTTTCTTTCTCCGTTTAGCCTTCGGAACTACCGTAAGGTATTACTTCACAGGATGAATGAGAATGATGTGTATGAATGTGAGAATGTGTAGTCTTGTACAATCTCAGGTATCTCTAAATATTGGCTGAATTTATTTCTAGTTATTCCTATATTGTAGTCCTTTATGTATTTTTGTTTATATGCTGTACAAATAAAGACTTTTTAACAATTAATTTAACACATAGAAAGAGGCTTAATGTTTATTCCTTTATTTGAAAATACTTCCTTTACTCAACGAGATAAGTCGACCGCGAGTAAGGTGATTTTAAATAAAATTAACAGAATTATTAATCTGAAAAATGAAACCGGTTTAGTTATGAAAACCTTAAACGTAAATAAAATGCTAGGAGGAACACTTCACGAAATAAATTTTTTATAAAAAATGAAAAACAAATAAGTATGAACAAAAAAACAAACAACTGGTTTGAAAAGTTCTTGAAAACACAAGAGCCAAAGTACATGACACAGGAATTCGTCAGAGGACATGTATGTCAGTGTAAAATGACTTATAACACATGGAATAATGAAAAGACGACTTCAATGTGCTAGAAAGAATAAAGATTAGACTAAGAAAAACTGGAAAAAGGTATTATTTTCTGACGAATCCCAAGTTTATTTTCAGGGAATAAGAGTACAGCACGTTGAATAAGAGTACAGACGATCATCAAAAGTTGAATCCAAAATATTACCACCAAACCGTAAAACGACATCTAAATAAAAAGGCGTTTTGAGTATTTTTTCATTTAATTAGTTGTAATCACTTACGTGAAAAATATTTATCATTACTGAAGCCAAAAATATGTGATGTTCATGAGAATTTAGAATTGATATTTTTTAACATATGAAAATAATGATGTCCATCATATCAGCTGAGATTTGATCCCAGGACTTTCTGGATTAATGACCGCTCCACTACGGAGGATGGCTTTTAAAAATTGTTCTATTTATAGACATATATATATATATATATATATATATATATATATATATGGTATTGCTAAAAATAGATTTATGGGAGGGTAATCCAAACAGGTAAATACATAGGAATATAATGAGTATAACATCTACCTTGCAGTCCTGTTCTCGTACCGTCAAATTTTTTTACTGTTCCCTCAACAATTTTTTTTCGTGTCAGCGAGTTCAGTAACACAGATTGGGTGAAGAGCGGTACAACACCGGCTCAGATACTCTTATTTTTGGAATAAAAACGTTTACAAAAAATGGGAAAAGTGCCTAAAGGTAGTGGAAATTAGTGTTTATTTTATTGTAGTTGAATAAATAATAATTTTTCTACAATAATTTGCCTCTTTAATTATTGAAAAATCCTTGTTTAATCTTACACTTGATATAAAAATTTACGGACAGATTATAAAGTGTATGATACCAGAAATTTTGTCTTTTTAATATTTTTGTGAAGGTATTTCTGCACATTTGTTGAATTATATTTCAGTTTATAAAATTTATTCTCATGAAGGTGTTGACGTAAACTCTTGAATGGTACGTCTTCTATACATGGAGCATTAATTTTATTATTAGTAATAATATGTAATTTTTTGTAATAAATTTTTGTAATTTTTTCTAATAAAGTGTAATTTCTCCATATAGTATTGTGATCGCAAACAATTTCCGTTTTCAGATTTCAATGAAAATATCCATTTTGACTATCTCTGTCCATCCCTGAATCCCTGGTCTATTATTGATCATCCCTGAATGCATTTTGACTAGTTTCGGCGAGACGTCTGTACGTATGTATCTCGCATAACTCACAAACGATAAGCCGTAGAATGTTGAAATTTTGAATTTAAGACTTGTAACACCTAGTTGTGTAACTCCCCTTTTGATTGCAATCGACTGGACCAAAAATGTCCAAAAAAAACCCAAAATAAAAAAAAAAATTTGGATATTAGACTTTTGCTTAATTTCACTAATAAGTCCTCATTCAGAACTTTTACACGATCATTAATTGTACTTATTTTCATTGGTTCCAGAATCACAGCCCAATAAAACTTTAATTAATGAAATACTTGGATTTTACAAGGGGAAGGCACATTCAAATCCAACTTTATTTCCTGTTTTTTTAATTTTTTTTTTGTTTACATATATTGATTTATAAGTAATTATTAACCTCCGATTGAAAAAAATCAGATGTTATGAGTAAAATAAATTTTATGTACTCTTCATTTTAATTCAAAAATTTTTACATAGATTAATAATTATCAATAAATCAATATATTTAAATTAAAAAAAAAAAGTTTCCAAAAAAATCTTTATATGAAGTCGGATTCGAGCCGAAGGTGCATGGTTACGAATCCGACAGGGATTCGTATTTTTTATAAAAACATATAAAATGCCCATACGGACAATGTGATACAATGTGGTGGACACCACAATGAAATTTTGTAACAATTAATTTTATTAAAGGATTGGAATATCGTATTTCATTTTCAAATGATATAACTTTAACTGAAGTGCAGCAAGATATGTGTATATTTAATTTAATTTAATAGACAAACAAGGAAGCCATGTGGTGACCTTATCAGATTTTTTGACAGTAGTAGAATCAAAATATAAAAAAAAAATTCCTTCCCTGAAATATTTCATTTATACAAATTATAATCAAAGCTAATTGTTACTAATTTTATTGTGATTTCATAAAATTTTATTGGTTGATTTCTACATATGACAGATTTCTGCTAATAAATCTTATTATTAATAAATAATTTTCATCTGTGAAATTTTGTAATTCTTTGTTGCTCTTTTTCTTATTAAAATTCCCAATAACATATTATTAAGTACGTTTAAATAATTAATGTAAAAAACAACTGGCAAAATATTGCATGACTTTCCCGTCTATGCTGGTAAATCATAATGAAAAATAAAATTTAAAGATCAAATTTCAAATAAAAATAGTTATGTCTTTAGGGCTTTCTTTACTTTGTTAGGAAAATTCAGAAAAAATTTATTATAAAAACTGATTCCTAACAAAAAAAAGAAAAATTAATTTAAATCAGAATTCGATAAAAATATTGAAAAAATAAAATATAACTTTTACGAAGGTAACGAAAAAAATTGCTTTTTATTTTGAGTAATACTATATAAGTGCCAAAGGTCCTTTAATAATAGTCCTTTAAATGATGAAGGAGGCATAATAAAAAACATTTATAGAAATAAAAAGGTTTTAAAGGAGTTCAAAAAGAAAACAAAATACGTATATTTTTTTAGAGAAGGGTAATCAATTTTAAAAATTATTTTTATAAAAATATTCTTACTTAAGTTAAGCTTGACAAATTTGCTTAAATAAACTTTTTCTCTAAATCTAATACCCCGTTCAATAAAGGCTAAAAAAATAAAAAAATAAATTTTTTGCATTAAAAAGATGTATAAATTTTTTCATAGCTCTACATATGATTACATAATTATAAACTTGCTAAAAATATGTTGAGAACTATTTAAACCGAAGAGATATGGAACAAAAGAAAAAAAACATCTATTTCAATTCTACCTATATTCACTGGAAAGTAAAAGGAAGGAACACAACTGTTTTTTTTTTTTTAATGGTAGTAAACTAATCGATAACGATGTAATTCAATTAATATACTGACTTAAGTAACAAAGGCGATGATACTGTTTGAGATTAAAATATTTAAAATTATTTATAACTGAATACTAGATCGTCTTTTACTGTACACATGAATATAGTATATTTTCAACGAAAGAATTTTTCTTTCTAATTTGTATTTTGTTATGTTGGAATATCCAACCAGTACTCCTGACAGAGAAATATTTCAGGAAATGTATGAAAAAAATCTAATAAATTATGAAAACATTTTCATTTGTGGAATATACACTTTTTACATGAAACAGGATACATAACATTTACATAGAAGGCATGTATTACCACGCGATATCGTTTTATATATATATATATATATATATATATACACACATGCATCAGTATATATACAAAATCAATACGTAAGTCTAGTCGAGTTGAATTTTATCCTCATCCAAATAGAGGAGTTTATATCGTTGTTGAAGACATCGTCAATATTGAATGTGGGGGAGGGAACCTAATGTCAAACAACTTTAATGGTTAGGGTCAACCGTAGCAGGAAGAGAGTTGTATTCAGCTCTTAATCTTAAGGTTTCTTAACATTAACTCTCTGAACGGAAATGGCAGCCAATATTACACAGAACCAAAAGCCATTCATAAGCTTCTGTATTAAGACTAATTACATGAGAAGTATTTATTTAATTCCAAATATTAAATACTGTAAAGAAACTTTTATTAAAATAAAATATAACTGCTACTCAAATGGATCAGTTATTTAACATGAATTACATTAATGTATGATATGAAGTGTCATAATAAAATCCTAAGCTTGTCATCAGTATTAAATACTTGTATTTATTATGCTTAATGTACCTTCACGTATTATACCATCATCTCTTGGGAATAAGAAGAAAATAAGTTTTCAAGGTAGAAATAATGCAATTTCATAGTATTATATGACATCAATAAGTTGTACACTGTTGTTTAGAAAATGAAAAATATTATTAATATAACTTTATTTACATGAATACGATTCGATTATCTGCTTTTTATAAAAGAGGACACCAGTTATATATTTTTTTTTTATTTCCTTGTACGATTAAAGGAAGTATTGTGGTGACGAAAAATTACGGTTTTCAGATTTCTACTGAAATATCCATTTTGACTAGATTCAGCGTGACGTCTGTATCTATTTTTCGTACGTACATACATATGTATCTCGCATAATACAAAAACAATTAGTCGTAGGATGATGAAATGTTGGATGTAGGACTGTTGTATCATTTAGTTGTCCCCTCCCCGTTTGATTCTAATCGATTGAACCAAAAGTGTCAAAAAAGTCTAAAACCCTTAAAATTTTAATTTTGGAGTTTTCTCAACGGTAGTAATAAGCCCACACTGAGAGCTTTTCAACTATATAACATAAGTGATATTTACTTTCATTGGTTCCAGAATTATAGCCAAATAAAATTTTAATTAATGAAATATTTAGCTGTTACAAGGGGAAGACACATTGGTTCGAATCCGACTTTATTTCCTTTTTTTTTAATTTTGTTCTACTAAAATATACCGATCTATTAATAATTATTAACCTCTGATTGTAAATTTTTTTTTTTAAATAAATAATAATTTAATAATAACAATAAAATTTTTTTTTTTTTAATATAAGAAAATTTCAGAAGTTATTAGTGAAATAAAATTTTATGTATTTTTCACAAAAAAAAGAAAAGAAATTGTATTATGTAATTTATAGTGTTCACATTAAATTTTTTTCGATAAAACATTGTATTATTTAATTTTGAAATTAAAATTTGTTATTTAACAAGAAAAAATTTCAACTCAATTAGCAGCGATTTTGATTAAAATATTCTTTGAAAAATATTATTAAATCATCCTATATTTTATATAGATTTAATTGTTAGCCTGTAGATACCGGTGTTCTTTGGTGGTTGTGTTTAAATTAACCATACGTCTCAGAGTAGTCGGTCTGAGTTTGTTGAATACTACACATTTACCGGTATCTTTATATCTGCACGCCAGACTGTGAACAGATAACTTGGCATCTACAGATACTGTTGACATCATGTCACTGTGCTTTTTTTTTAACCCCCCCTGAGTCGGACCCACAATTAAGTATAAACACAACTCAGGAGGGGCTGCTCTCCCTAATGGGATGCTAGGGCGCAAGGATCAAGGAATAAAGGATAATGTTTTATTCTTTATTTAAACAGCTTTGTTTGGGAGGGCAAAACCTTCTTTGTTTTATTTTTATTTGGCTTCTTGTATATTACCACTGCTTGACCCTGTGAGCAGGGGTGCGGCAGAGTCCCCAGTCGCTCATCGGATGCGCCAC
>JAAAKQ030198286.1:0-11900 GCA_010016005.3 Zanna intricata
CTATTTAGTTCGCTAGGTGGGCTAGCTTGGGACAACTAGTGTCCCCGGTTCTGAGTCCGACACACCCCCATGAAGATCCCCATGGGACGTGCGTAAATGCATTCCTTCGCAACTCATCGGAAAAAAAAAAAAGTCTAAAGGCTTATTGATTGAGATAATATAAATGGAAAAAAAAATTCCTTTTATGAAGCAAGATATAGTTAAAGAACGAAAAATATATAAAGTCATTTTTTTGGGGAAGGGTGAATATTAAACAATAATTTTGGTAATTTGTAATTTTTATAAAAAAAAAAAAACCTTCAACTTTGGTTAAGAAATTTTTTTTAAGTGCCCCAATAAAGATTTGAAATTTTACTTCAGCCAAACTACCCCCACTATTTTCCAATTTTAAAAAAAATTTAATACATTATTTCCTCACGAAGGTAGTACCTGTCTACCAAGTTTGAAGAAAATCGATCAACGGGGTCAAAAGCAATAAGACCCCGTACAGGACACATACGTACATATGCCAACGCCCGATTGACAAAAACAGGATTTTTTGGACTTGAGAGGATTGGAATGGATTTTTTTTACGCAAATTATTGAAAATGTATTGAAAAAATTTTTAATGTTAAATTAAAAAAAAAAAATATTTTTAGATTTTTTTTTAATCTATCTTTCCCATTACAGCTGCAGCTACTACAGCAACGTATATTGCTTTACCCGGGAAAGAAAAAATATGTATATACATAATAATATATTGTACATTAACCAAAATAATTAATATAATATGAAATGATAAATATGTATCGACAAAAAAAAAAGAAAAAAAATTCTAAAATTATTTACTTCTAACATACATAATTATACATACTCTACTCGTGTAAGGGAATGTATGATAATGAATCTGGTCAAATTTGACATTTTTGCAGATCTTATTGTTTCATGTCGCTCTTAAACAAATTTTAGATTAAAAAATTCCGATGTATGTAACACATGATGCAGGCCTATTTTGTGCTTCATAATTCTTTTGAAAAGACAGATTTAGAAAAAAATCCCTTCTGCAAGCAGGAAGGCAAGTTAGATTTCACTGGCGCTAACTAGGGGATAAAAAAGATTTCTACCTTATGTTAAGATAAACTTCTAATTCACTCAATATGACAATTGGTTGCATGTGAAAAAAATTTTCACATGATTAGCATACAAGCTCCCATCTTCATATAATTCCAGCTATATTTTGGTCATCTCTTGCCGTAAGGGTTGGTGATATCAAAAATTGTTTCAGTCAAAAGATAATGTTTAGAGGACTAACGAACACTTTATATCGATTCGAAACTATGCCTATTAAGGGAGGTATGATTTTTTTGTCTTCAAAACTTCTTTTTTCCACCCCTTGGGCCAATGGTTGGTGGTATCAAAAAACTTTACTCATAAAAGTTTTAGGCCCTTATCCAAAGAATAGTAGGAACTTTAAACGGATTCGATATTTTGCTTAATAAAAATTTTATAGCGATATTTTGTTTTTTCAAAAAAGCCCCCCCCCCAATTCCATTCCATGGTCCGATTTCTGCCCATTAACGATTCATTGAGATTTTGGACCGTTATATATGTACAATCAGAAAGTGATTGGGGCAAAATTACGACAGTTATTGTGTTCCCAAGAAAGTGAAATATATATATAAAAACTTATGAACTGACGGTGGTTTTGGGGTCTGGGAGATGTGAAACATGAAGATAGGTCGAAATTTTCCTGAAGTGAAATCATGGTATTCATTACAATAGATAGCTTTCTTATGAAATCTACCTAAACGATTTGGCATAAAGATTTCTATATATGGAACACGGATGCAGTTTAATTTTGATCATAATCAGTCCAGAGGGTAGGATGATACTGACCTTATACGTTCCGAATCTTAAAATTTTACACAAAGGGTAAGTAAATTTTTTCAAATAATTTAATGTCCTTTAGCTAGGTAAGACTTTTTTCCCTATAAAGGATAAACGCCATCTGCCTGGTTTGTAATTGCACACACACACACACAAACGCGCGCGCGCGCGCGAGAGAGAAAGAGAGAGAGAGAGAGAGAGAGAGTGGCGAGGTGCGTGAGAGGGATGGTTGGGGGTGGGAGAGAATCGCGCGAACACGAACGCGCGAACACACACACACACACACTGGTTTGTATACATTGGGAAAATGCATTTTTTCTGTTTTGTAATTTCTAAACTTAATATAACATTTTTTGTACTAATCAAATGATTTCATTTCATTAATATGTTAGTTTAGCTATACATTTGTGTTAATTTCATTTAGGGAGTAGGGAATAAATAAGCCTAACTTTTTGTTGCTTTATTTTGTAACTAATTGTTTTGCTTATTGCTAATTGTTATCTTCAGACTAGATTAACCGATTTTTATGAAATTATATATGATGAATTTTGAGTACGTGATTTCATTGATTTCATTTAATTTTAGTGAATCAAGTTAATGAGGAAATACGGTTACCATTGGTCTCGTAACTTCACTCGAGAAGTTATGCAACTCTTGGTCAGTTATTTTTTTTTTCAACCGTTTATTGGTAGAACATAAGGATGGTGTATTTTATACACATTTATATATACAGAAGTAATATATTAATAATATGTTACAAATTGAAATAATGTGGCTAATAATTTTGGATAATGGAAAATGATAAACCAAAATATAAATATCTATATGTACATATATACACATTCTGAATGAATAAAGAAACTGAAAGTAAATTCTGCAAATCATTTCTCTTTTCATATATAAACATCCAAGTTTAATATTTCCTTCAATAAAAATTATAAAAATCAATTGTCATCAATATCAATTGGTTGAATTTACCTATATTTTTTTTATTAATTATTTTTTATTTGAAAGGAAGTCTTATGCTATTCAAACTATTATTATTATTATTTATAAATCTATTATTATTACTGTTTATATTATTTATTATTATTATTAAGCACTTTATATATGAGAATAGTATGTTTAGCCAAACCAATTTAGAAGGCATTGGAATCAAATACGTATAAGAATATAAACATACAGAATACTAACGTTAACATTTGACTTTCTACCTTCGATTATAATTAATTGATTTTCAAATAATTTTCACTTATAAATACACAAACACACAAATCAATCGGAAGAAAAACAAACTATATGACGTATGTTCGTTGGTATAAATAATTGTTTATATTGGGGCGATATTTTATATTACTTTAAATTGATGTGTCATTAATCTCATGTCTTTTTTTTTAAGAGAAGTTAATGATTTGTTACATAGATACGAAAAGGAAGTTTTTTAAAATAAAATAATTGACAAAGGATATTTGATTTATGTTAAAGAGAAAATTTTAAAAAATTTTAAAACGTTTGTCTTTATCATAAAAATTAACTGCAATTAATTTTTTTTTTTGCATCAAAGAAAGATTTTTTACATTATTTTCTCTTAGTAAAAGATTAAAAAAAAAATTAAGTTAGAGAGTTTAATATTTAAACCAGCATGAAATAATTTATGATTTAATTTTTAAAAACATTTACAATATCATTTAATTTTTAAATACGAAAATATCAATTAATATAGTGCAAATACTCGTACAATTTGAATAAAACAATAATTAAGGGACACTGACATTTTGGTTTGACTAAATATTACTCGATTAAATGTTATTATTTTATTAAATAAAATTATGCTTAATTGTACCGAATAGGGTGATATTTTACGTAGCAAAAAAAGGGGAATGGAAAGTAGATCATTTTTTTAATATCTAATTAAAAAAATATTTTTGAAAAAAAAAGGGCATAACAAATTTTTTTTATAGTTTACTAAATTCCCTGTATTTGATATGCATAATATGGTTTGGATCCATCATGTAATTTTTAAAAAACATTTACAGTATCATTTAATTTTTAAATACGAAAATATCAATTAATATAGTGCAAATACTCGTACAATTTGAATAAAACAATAATTAAGGGACACTGACATTTTGGTTTGACTAAATATTACTCGATTAAATGTTATTATTTTATTAAATAAAATTATGCTTAATTGTACCGAATAGGGTGATATTTTACGTAGCAAAAAAAGGGGAATGGAAAGTAGATAATTTTTTCAATATCTAAATAAAAAAATATTTTTGAAAAAAAAAAAGGCATAACAAATTTTTTTTATAGTTTACTAAATTCCCTGTATTTTAGTTTTGCATAATATGGTTTGGATCCATCGTTATTTTGTATTATATTAAGGCAAATAACCCTTTGTATTTTTAAAATCGTAAAATTGGTTGTCAAAATATAACAAAATTTCTGAATAACCATATCTGTTAGATTGAGATTGTACCTGATTAATGCAAAAGTTAGAAAAGTTCAACCTACTAACAACAAATGTTCAATTTGAATTATTAAAATCTGACGATTTTGTTAGCAGAGATATTATAAAAGCAAAATTAAAATTTTACCTTCCATAACAGCACCTCAGAGGTACCCTTTTTGTTACTAATTAATGGTGATAATTGGTCTTGCCTCACACGAGGTGCTCGCATCATCTTATCACTCTAAGCTCACATGCAGCCTCCACAGGAAGCCCATTATTACTAAAGATAAATTTAAAAAAAATTTATTTAATAGTAATTTATTTTCTTTAACGTAAATTTAAATCTATTATTATTAATATTATTTTTTAATATTATTCATTCAATTGATTCGAATCATTCAGTTCAAACCCAGCTAACAAAATTATAGAAGCTTACAGTTCACAGTTCATTAATTTAATTCATTCATTTTGTCATCAAGTTTGTGCTTCAACCGGAAAATTTCCACTATAACATAAATATGTATATATATATATTATCCTACGATACTTCCGGTAACGTAAGGATTCCAATGCCGGGTCACAGCAGTTCAGCTGCTAAATCGGTTCAGCCGTTGATTTTCTACTAGTGGAACAAACAAAAATAAACACATACATCTTAAATACATTACACTCCTTTCTCCTTTTCGGGCAGTCGTGTAAAAATGAGGGGAAAATTAAACAATAAATAAATGAGTACTTATTTTTATAAATAAATATTTTAGTTAATTATAAAAAATACATAAATATTCAATGAATTATTAAATAGACAGTTACTATAAAAAAATAATTTCCTTTGATAAATTTCATGCAAAAAAAAAATTACTTTAAAATTAAATAATTATTAACTACTGGTATTTATAAAATGATTAAAGCGTATGGGTTAACCTAAATATTGACTATAAATTTGACATCAATAGTGGCTTAAGGCAAAAATAATAACCAGCTCCGTTAGTTGTAATTTTATTTTTTCTTCACATGACAAAACCACATACCCATGGCCTATATTCTTTTAATAAGAATTACGGGTCGACCCCTGTGTACTGTGAAAGTTGATATGTGTATATTTTACAAACCTATATATATATATATATATATATACGATATAGTATATAGTATAATATTAACATTACAATTTTTAGACTTGGGGCTTAAAAACCTTTTATTTTTCTTTTCTGTTAATATACAATATATAGTAAGAAACTCATCAGGTTTTAACCGATGTTCATAAGTCAATATATATTATCTAAAAACCTTGCATGTATATTTCAAATTTATATTTATTACAAATTATTATATGTATTTTAACTATTTATTATTAAAAGCTTTCAAAACAGAAATATATATATATATACCATTCATGAACTATTGCACTTAAATAATATTTCATTTTATGCAAATAACTTTAGTTAATTTACTTACTTGTTCGCAATAATAAAAAGTTTATGTACATGCAAAATAGTTTATGTATACAATATGAAAATGATTAATGATAATGATGAAGCAATAAAAATAAATTAATTATGCGAATATTAATATAAAATATGGGTGATGAAATTCAATGCACAAGAAAAATAAATGTAAAAAAATATGATACATTTTTATACTTCAGCCAAACCATGATCGTCAAAATAACATTTAAGACCCCCAAAAAAAAACAAATTTGATTTTAGAGACTTTCTTATATTGTGGGAAAAATTTAAGGAAATTTTATTTATAAAAAAATAATTAAAAAAAAAATTTTTTTTAAGAGAATCGTTTTAAAAATATTGTAAAAATAAAGTAAAACTATTATGAAAGTAATGAAAAAGATCACTTCTCATTTTGGGTCCGAATTTAAATATGCTAAAGAGCTACGTTAATTTTAAAAAATGTTATTTTATTTTAAGACAAATTTAAAAAATAAAAAATAATAATAAAAATTAAATGAGCTAGAGGAAAAAAAAATTTATTTATATTTTTAGTGGTGGGTAATAAATTTTAAGAAAACATTTTTTTTAAAAACGTTCATATACAGATTATACTTAACATATTTCTTAAAGTAAATTTTTTTATAAATCTAATACCCACTTTAATAGAGGCCAAAATAAGAGAAAGAAATTTTTCAATAGATCTTTTCTTCATTTTAGGTCCAGGGTTCTATAATTTAAAAAAAAAAAAAATTGTATATATTTTCTTCTATATGGAAAACACTTTTGAAAAATATTTAAACCTAAGGGAGAAAGCAAAAGAACTGAGAGAAAAATATATATCTCAATTTCAAGAGGCGGGGTTTGATTTTTTGAAAAAAATTTTTGGATGATTTATACATTCATTCTAGGTAACAAATTTGCGTCAATAATGTTTTCTCTAAAACGGGTCTGAAGAAAAATAAAAATTTAATTTTTTTGTGATATCCCATTCCCTACACGATTTTTGGAAAAAATAAATAAATAATACCATCAATACCCCATACATAGAAATATTTGGACCAACATTTGAAGAAAATTACTTTGGTCAATTCTTAGATGTATGAATAAAGCCGTATAACACAAATACGTACATATGTACGCATTATACTGCTGTACTATTGTTCTCTAAAACATTGGCACACTATAATCATCTCTTAGTAGCCTAAAGATGATGTGTGATACGTTGGGTAGTAATTGTTACCACTTTAATCTCACCTTTACTAGGCAGTGACTGTACATTCATATGTTATTTTGATTTAGATGAACAAGTTGGACCCTAAAAATAATATTTGGCAAAATACTCGATACTCCATTTTTGGCATGATTACCGTACTTTTCCCTTTAACTATTCTAGCTACATTCCCTGGGAAAATAAAAAACCAGAAAATTGAATATCATTTACGGCAATCTGAGAACCCTGCTACTAAGTAGGGAAGTAAGTGGAACATTAAAATATTAAGTATTTTGAAAATAAAGTAAAGAGATTATTATTCTCTTCGAGTAAAATTTCTAGATAAGCGATCAATGGTGAACGCAACTTCCCAACCTCTTTATCGATTACAACCGAGATTAAAATGCAATAATAACAAAAATTCAAAAGTCATCGAACAAAATTTCATAAAAATCAAGTAATCCTGTCTACGGATATCTAAAAAACGGTAAATAGAGAAAAAACATCATTATCTCCAGGCTCATTATCCATCTCTATTGTATATCTCTCCATCTCTGGGTTAAATTATCCAAATACATAACCAAAGTAACCTACTAATGAAATTGAGTCATTTGGATTAATACAAGATTGTGACACTGAATCCAGAAACGTCAAAGAAAGAAAATAATTATTTTCTACTACTACTACTCTTGAATAATACTAATCAGTGTCGAAGCGTTCAAGTTTTTTTGTTCCATTTACCTTAAATTATGCTTACAATCCGTCTCATAGATAGAAATTTCATCGGAATAATAATAATCAAATTATAAAGAAGTTTTCCTTGAAATACCTTTATTAAATACATTCAAACACATCAATTTTAAATCAATGATAGCATGTACATTGATAAAATCTAGACAATCGGGCACTAGACTCTATAAAAAGTGTTATGTAAATATTGGTGTAAATGAGAAGTGTGCCTGTGACGCAGGTGGTGCTGATGTTATGTCTTCACGTCAGTTTCAGCTCCACCTCACGTGAGGGAGTGGTTTTTAGTGGGTCCCACCGCACAGACGGTGAACCTCATAAACCCAGTATGTGTGGGCTACTAGGCAAATTTTCTAACTTCCTATGAAAAAAAGAATCACATGTAGTCGCTTTAATCACCTAACATCTTCGTCGTTGTCCAAGAGGTTAGCAACCAGATGGTTCATTTGGTCAACCAGTTTCATTTTGTACTTGATTGACAATTCATTGACTTCCCCACATATGATAACTCATGGATTTTGGTAATCCGAACAAACCATGGCGTCTGTATTATGCATTTGGCAAATTAATTCTAGAAGCGTTGAACAGTTTCTATATGGCTAGAAATATAGAAACCATTTTCCAAAGTTTGCCATACTCCAAAGTTGGATTCCGTACTACTTAAATAGCATTAAATTATTTAAAAAAATTTACTTACCTTTTGTGTATAATTTTGAGATACGGGAACCATAAAGTCCATTAATAGAAGTCATCGTACCGAATTTCATTTAAATTGATTCATCTAGGCTGGTAATATCCAAAAGGAAACAGGCCAGCGGTATATATATATTTACACACACATCTATTTGGTCGTATATTCGGATATATATATATATATACATCCTTCCAGAATTTTTCCAATGCTAAAATTATTTTTATTTTTTTTAATTAATTTTTTTTTTTTGTTAGGGTTTATGAAATGTAAAGAACTGCTAAAAACTTACAAAATTTGTCCCAGTTAATAAATATACTTTTCCTTGGGCATAGTGTACTGATTAAATTCAACAACATAGCTGGAAAAGTAAAAATAAGTCGTCTTCCATTGCATTTGCATGTGTAGATCTTGAAAAAAAAAAAACGAAGAGATTTAATAATGTAATAATAGTATAGAATATTCATAGATTTGAATAAAAACAGAATTAAAATAAAGAAAGGTTTTTTAAAGTTTATAGAAGAAATAATTTAATTTTTACAATAGTGGTAAAATTAGACAAAACAAACTTAAAAAGACTTAACTTAGAGTATGACTCGAAGATTTAGCCTGTCTCTTAATTTTTATACAGCAGAATCTATAATGGAACTAAAAGAAATTTTACAGATTTGGAAGAAATAATTGAAGAATAAATATTTTAAATGTTAAAAATTCGTTTATAATATTATTTCCTTTTTTGGTTGACACTAACGAAAATTTTTAAGGAATTATTAAAACAATATGAATACATTGCCAGTGGAGAAATTCAATGTGAAATTAAAAAGTAAAATATAAAAAAAAAATGTAATTCAAAAGAAAGTGAGATAATTAGGAGTTAAATGTCAAGGAGAGAGAAAAGAAAGAAAAGAGGAGAGAAAATAATAAAGAAAAAGTTGCAAAAATTAAATTTTTATTTTTGGTTGTAAAATTATAAAGGAGGAGGAAATCAACATGTCAAGAAACAGACAGGCATATGCCAGGAGATTGTTTTATATAGCACAGAAATTTAATCGAATCAAACATAAATTATACAAACTAAAAGTTATTTCTCATAAATTATTTCACATCAAAAGATTATATATATATATATATATTTTACTGATAAAAGAGTGATACAACCTCTTTGTCATATGGACAATAAAAATGTTTTTTTATTACAACTCATTTGACTTAGTTATAGATCATTATATTGAGTTGCATAGTATATGTATATAAAACAATTTTCATAATTGAAATACGTAATCTAATTAATACAGAAAAAATTAAAATAAAACTTATGTAATTTATCTTAACTAAATTACATAAAATAATTTTTAATAAAGTGTTTTGCTCATAATTGAAAATTACGAAAAAATTTATTTTAATCTTTATCAACATTATGTTAATTAATTAATGTAAAAGCGTAATAAATGCAAAAAATATTAATGATAATACATGGAATATTAACAAACTGTGCGAAACCTTATATCAATTTTGAATAGTTAAACATGAAATATAGTATATGGTCTTACTTCAAAATTTCTCCAAGAGTCCCAAACAGGAGCAAATAAAAAATTTCAAATGAGAAATGGTTGTGACCCATCATTTTCAAGAAGAATGTAACAGAAAAATTAGCTCGATGTTTTTTACATCGGGCTACAATAATTAATTAAAATGGCTGCCATTTAATTAAGCGTTAAAGATAGTTATTTAAGAGTTAACAGTAGTTGAACAACTTTTCAACAATCAAACACTAAAAAAATAACATATAACAAATTCTTACAACAAAACATGAACCATTTTCGGTACAAAACAAAAAATAAAAATAGTCTCATTCGAAAAATAGTATCAACTTGGTATCAATTGGTATCAACTTAGGTTTTACAGGCTAGGATTGGAGATACAGCATTTACAAAATTTTTTCAAATTTAAAAATTTTTAATGTTTAAAGAGTTGAAAAGTTATGCTCCTATAATTTATTATTACTCTATATAATAAAATAGGAAAATGTATATTAAATTACATATTTTTGGTTAATTCATAAAAAAAAAAAAATTGATTAATGAAAAAATAAAAATCGATAAAAAACTAAGATAAATGAAGAATATTGTTATACTCTGATGTCCAGGTTTTCAAAAGATATATTTAAATAATACTGAAATATAGAGCGATAAAAATGTAAATCTGCGACTCTTTTTTGATTCTCAAGATCCATACACCATTTTGACTTACAAAATGTTTCATATGAAAGTAAAAATTTAGAAAAGAAGGAAAAACCAAAAAAAAAAAAAAACTTAAAAATGATGTTAACAATTTTTTTATTGAATTAAGAAAGATTAATTTCAATAAGAAATAAAGCAAAATTTTATAAGAAACTAGGAAATATAAAAAATTTTGTCATTATCTTATAAAAAGAGCAAAATAATGTAACAGCAAACTAATCGGTACGGATGCAACATGGCTATAACTAAATGCAAATTGGAATACCTCTAATCTATAACTTAAAGTAACGAAATGCAAAATTAATAATCGTATCAGGTTTCGAATTGATAAATATTAAAGAGAAATTTATTAACAAAATTAAATAACAGACAAAATAAAAGAGGAATTATTGAATGAATGAATAAGTAACAATAAAAAAATAAAAAAAATAAATAAACTAGTATATCGCATTAGGATGTAAAAAAAAAAAAAGAAAAAAAATGAAAATACATAATGGCTATCGTCACGAGCCGCCAAGAGAACGGTCAACGTCACGATTATGCTCTTTTGATTTTTTTTATTATTATTATTATAAACAATAAAGAAGCAAAAGCAAAATGTCAGCTTTAAAGATGATAAGGATAGTCGTTAATAAATAAATGTGTAATAATAATATAAAATAACATAATATACTTTCACTAACTGAAAGAAGAAGGCATCAGGTTAGATTTATTATTATTATTATTATTGGTTACTTATGATTAAAATGATAGATGATAACAGTAAGATACTATTGTGACAATGGGTGGCCCCTATTATAAAAGTTAGCCTATTTGTTTTTATTATACATTACGTTAATACTGTTCTGTAACTTAGTTTATATAATCTAAAGTAAAATAATCTTTTGTTTAGAGAGGGGATAAAAGAAAAAGAAAATAATTTAAATACAGTACAAGCTTAATATTTATATTGTATATAAAATGTATTGAAAGAGATTTAAATTAAAAAAAAAATCAGGTAAAGAGTTGCGCATCTTTCCTGCCTTCGCTGGAAAACTGTAGAATTATTAGTACAGTCAATCTGTAATTTTTTTTCTAAAATATTCCGGGATGGTTGAGATTTCATACAATGGTTGCGGGTGATGAGAAAAGCTTAACTTTAGATTTTCGGGACTCCCCCCCCCCCAGGGTTTGGGGGAAACGAAGCAAGTTTTTGGATTGCGGTTTGCTCGTAAACTAAGCGTTTTAGAAAAAAAATTTTTAA
>JAAAKQ030198297.1:0-11900 GCA_010016005.3 Zanna intricata
CCTGAGATTGTACAAGACTACACTTCATTCACATTCATACACATCATCCTCGTTCATCCTCTGAAGTAATACCTTACCGGTAGTTCCGGAGGCTAAACAGATAAAGAGAGAGAGTGAGGTTAATCGTTACCGCTCGATTGTTCAGCCTCTTGTTGGTTACCATCAAATTTCTTAAGAGGATAATTGAGGAAATACTTAGAGAACACATTGATATTGACATCATTCCACAAAATCGAAACTAATAAAATTCATGAAGGGAGTTGACACCAAAAGCACCTTTACTGTGACTGTCCAGATGGGGATCGCTGACTCAATATATTTTGATGGAACCTTGTGTTAGGTGAAGGTAGTTGTGAGCTTCTGATTCCAGAAGGAGTCGCCATACAACTTTATCGGTGACTTTTAGTGCACGATAACTCATGCCTACAGTTATAAAACAGAGCACAGACAGCTTTGGTTGTCTTCGTAGGCTGGATGATCAGCAACCTTTAAATATATCCATCTCATGATAAAGTATATGGTTCTGTAAAGTAAGCCAAAATTAAATTTCACTCAGAATATTCATATTAAAAATAAAGGAAACATGATTAATAGGGTCAGAGCCCATAAGTGTCTTGATGTACTGTTTGACAATAGCTGATTTTGGAAATCATATTAGGCAGGTAGCAGTGAACTTTGCCATGATAAAGCAAAAGTTAAAAAAAATAGCTTGTCATAAGTGGAAATTACCTTGGGAACCCTAAAGAAGGTGTATAAAGGATTTTGGAAAAAAATGATGTCCTAAGCAACCATGTTCTGGATTAACAAGTTGAATCAAAACAGAAGTCTTACTCTAAATTTATGATATCCATTACTGTTTGAAATGTTGTCTTTAAAAGGTACAACTTCAAGGCTATTAAAGTCTTAGGAAAGATTCTCCCAGCAAATTTGTTTATAAAGATATAGCTGTGATTTGGATATTGTGAAGAGGGCAGGAAATGGAGGTATTTGTCAAGAAACTACCTCCTGAGAAGTTACTGAAATACTTTCTGTATCTGGAAAGCTGTAGTTGATGCCTCAGACATTTCAAATTTGAGTCATTATATGTCTTAAAAAGAAGGTTCAAACTCTCATTGTAAGGTCTGTGTATAAATCTAGACTTGAGAAAATGCTATGCCTGTAAAGCCAATATGAGCGTAATGTTGCTCAGAATCAGTGCAATCATTACAATTATGCCCAATAATTAACAATATTTATCTAGTGACTGACGAATCTTATGCTTGTGGAGGGATAGTCCAGTTAATTTAACACCTAATACTTTGCACTTTGGGGGCTGGAGACAGTATCATCTTGGAACTTTGAGGCTACTGAGAAAATTGGATGCTCATTAATAGCAAGCCAGACTGTGTGTGAGGCCTCAAGGAATTTGCTTTGTTCACCTATCATCATATAAAGTTGTAAAGCCTCAGTTCTTTTTTGAATATGTATAGAATTAGCAGCTATATTATGGTCACTTGAATGTAATTTAGCTAATGACAAAAACAGTGTACAGATGCTAATTTGGCAGTATCATTTATACACCATTCTGTTGTATATGTGGCTAAATGATAGCTCAGTAATACCAAACAAGCCCAGCCACCTAAGAAGGAGAGTGCATCCCCAATATATTTTAATTATGACATTTATTTTAACATACATAATTATAAACCCAATTATAGTTCATAAATTGATGTTAAGTTGGTGAGCACCTGGTTGAGCATGACTATCAGATAACTATAACTATTTTATGCTATAACTAAATTTTTTAAGTTTAATTTTAAGCATTATTCAAATTGTTCCTAACTACAATTGTACTAATAAGAATTTCTAAGAAAAAAATAGCAGGTATGCTGTTAGTAATCTAGAGGGGAGGAAGGAGAAGAATCCCAGTTAATTATCTCAATTATCATTAAGCTTAGCTCTGTTAGCAATACTATCAAATAATACTATGCAATTAACTGTAAGCTAAGGTTGTCTCTGGGATGTGGGAATGTATTTTAAAAAAATTTTCTAACTTATATTCCTGAATTTTTGCTTGCTCACACTTTTAACATCTGTATCACATTAACATATTACATCAGAATATATCACTATTATAAAAGCCCAATATTAAATAATGATGGACTAAAAATGAAAAATATCTTTAAATCATCTTTGTAGACTGTATGTTTATTGATAGTTAGAAACAATACAAAGTTAAAAATGTTTGTAAGAATTAATTTTAAAAATATAAGTTATTTCCTTAACTTTTCATTCCTTAAAACACCTTCTGCAAAACCATGACATTAAAAATTTGTAAACACGTTTAAAATAAACAGAAAGAATCCCTTCAATATTGCAGAAGGAATTTCATCCAGTCCTTTTGCTACTCTGATCATGATTTCCAGATTTCCCTTGATCCATCCAGGCAAATACTGGGCTGTTTCTTTTTTATTTGTAGAGCATGATACCTACCATTAGAAGTCCTGTAAAACCCTGATCAGCACACCATTACAGAATACATGATTAATTGTAAAAATATTAAAAAAATGGATGTGATTAACCTTTTTGGGACTGGCATTACACAACTGCAGTAAACTGTCTGCACAGACTATGGTCATGTAAACTTGTTTTAGAAATTCATCATTTGTGAACTATCATCAATATAATTCTTTCACTGATATGTGCTACACTTTATTAGCTTTAAAATGAACTATTTGCATTATCGATAAGTTGCAGCTAACAGTTGGAATTAGAGATAATAAAATCATGTTACCAACATTCTAAAACTAGGTTATGTAAGTTTTGTTGAACTCTGTTAGTAATCGTGGCCCATTTGTTGGATTCCTGCCCAAGATTTATTTCTTCTCATTAAAGCTCTAATAATTCCTGAAATTATTGAACATATAGTGAATGAAACAAACACATATAATACCCAAGCCCCTGAACAAACCAATTTTGATCATTCAAATTTATAACAATGGAAACCAACCGACTTAGATGAACTGTATACATTTTTGAGTTTGATCATGATTATGCCAAGAAATAAGAAAATTCTGTAAAAGAGTACTGGTAAACAGGCTATTACATTCACCAGTATTTTTTGAAATGATGGCTAGAGACAGATACTTGACTATTCTTAGCATTCTTCATTTTGATGATAATAAAGCTCAGCTTCTGTCTTTTCAAAATTCAAAAATTATTAGAAAACTGAAAAATATTACTCAAATGTATTTTATCCTTTTCAAAATATAGTAATTGATGAGTCCTTAGTTTTGTTCAAAGGAAGGCTTAATTTTGTTTATAATAAAAATTGTTTTTTAAATTTGTTTACAAATTAAAAAAAAAAAATAGTTTTAAATTTTAAATTAATTAAAATAATATTCATTCCTAGTGAATGTGTACTGATACATCATAGAGAATGAGTACATTAGGATGAGTAACTTTAATAAAATAACCTAGTCTGAGCATAAATTAGGATTTTCAGTGTGTCTATCTCGAAAAGGTTGAAGTTCACATTATTAAAAATATAAACATGAGAAATAATTACATGAAAATACTAAATATAAAAACTCAGAAATTTAGTATTCCACATAATAATAAGCATATTTAAAATAAATTAAATTTTATATAAAAGCTTATGAATACTATAATTATATCATTTAAAATTTACTTTCGAAAGTTGAGCGGGGAGACATCTCTATGTAGTCCGTTGCAGAGCCATGTTTTACAACAATGTCGTTTATTCTATTTTTATTGTTTTTGGAACAAATTTACACAAAATTAATTATATCTGTGTATATAGCCCTTCCCAAATAAAAGTATTCTATTTATAAAGGCTGGATATTGTAAAATTATGTAGAAATTAAGGAAACGTTAATATTCGATAGTAATCGAATCGTTCACTATGAAAACTGTGTAATATAAAACTCTAACTCTTTGCAGGTTTTAGCAGTTGAAGGTGTCCAGAAGGTTGTAAATATTACTCGGCGAAGATGGCTAGCGTAATGAAGTGCCTGAAATTTAATAATTTGCAGATTTCTAGCCGAATTTTCTATCAGCCATGCGCCGCATACAATAGGTGTGCTGGAAATTTTGTTTGGTATAATCTATTTGTAGTTTTTTCTGCACATTTTATTTTTAATTCTTTTTGTTTATTTTATCTAGACTAAGGTTATGATACCAAATTGTTTTGTCATGATATTGATTTACACTTTTATTTTACTTCGGTGGATGTTTAATTTAACTTTATTTTACGAAGAAAGTAGGTGTGGATTATGACATTCAATTTTTGTTTTTGAATACTATGTCTTGCATCGAAAACTGAAACTTGAGTTTTCATATCTGAAAACCGTGAATTTTGACGTAAAAAATGCATAAGATTAACAAAAGTAAACTATAACCTTGTTGTAATAAATAAGGTGTTAATTTAAATAATCAAGCACCGAAAAAACATAGCTGTTAATATTGTTTGTACTATACTTGCACAAAATATGTAGAGTGATTTGAACTATTAACTACATTTTTTTATTTCTCTTATTTTACTAAAGTTATTTCTCTAGAATATTTTGCATATTAGCTGCCGTAATTTTTTTTCTATTTAAATTACAACCATTCATGCTAGTTTTAAAGTCCCTTTATTATTATTTTTTCACAAAGATTTTTAATTAGCTCTTTAGTTTTAATTTGTCCATTAATACCATTAAAAAGTTTTACGTAAAAAAATTGTTAAAGAGTACCTAATCGGAATGTCTGCTTTGCCTGGTGCATATTAATTTCTGCTCTGAAGTACAAAGTGAATGTTTTATTTTTAGGCTTTTGCATGTATATTTAGTTACTGTTGTAAGTACTTATAAACGTTTTGTTAATGCTACTGCCTTCTTGTTATTTTTTCTAAATGTAATGATTACTATTGGATCAAGGAATAATAAACTAATTCTTCTACACAATATAGTGCTTCATGGCAGCTAGATAGATATATGTAATTGGGAAGTTAGAAAAACAAAGTTAGTGGCTTTTGAAAGATGATGTTACAGGATAATTTTGAAATTTGGGTTAGTTGATAAAGTACAAAGTAACGATATTCTAAGACTAAATGACAAATTAGATAGTAGGAATTTGTGGTAGTATTTTGTCAAAAAAGGCAAGTGTGGTAGGCAGTATATTAAGGCACAAAAGGTCATTGAATTTGGTTCTAGAATGTGTAGAGGGTGAAAGTAATAAAGAAAAAATAAGTATAAAATAAAAATTTTATACATGTGATGTATAATCATATTATTATGATAAAATCATGATGTTATGTTAATAATAATAAAGAGGTATTATATGTTGTGACAGGGTGTTCTATATCAAATCAACAAGCCTTACAACTTGACCATCACCTATTTCAACAAAATTCACAGAATTGATCGTGTCTATAAAGTGATGAAAAGAAATTTTTTTCTCGATTTTTCAGTCGCTCAGTTTTTTTGTGTAGAACCCTGTAAAAAAGTAAAAAAAATTGTAAAAAGCAAGATTCAGGTAACTTCAAAAAAATTGTCTTCTCAGTTCCTATAAGAGCTAGAGACCTCAATTGGATTTTATTTTAAACCTCTTAGAATGGGCTTTTGTGTGATATATCACTTGGCAAGATTTTGTGACATTAATAATAGTTCAAGGTAACCAAAAATTTTATTTGACTGAATATAACCAAAAGTGTATATTTTAGAAATTTGAAAAAATTTATTTTTTGCTCCCTAATATGTTGTATTTGTGGTAAACATAATGGGATTGCAATGTGATCATGATAAAATAATGAACTTGTACATACTCACCACTTAACTGCAGTTTTTATAGCTTCCAAAGATATTTACAGAAGAATTACACAATGTGTACATTTATTTTACAACTTCTGGTTAGCAGTGTCCACTTCTTGCTTTAAAAGATTTTAAACTCTTTCAGTTGGATTTATCCTGGGATTTTGAAATTACATCATTTGTACATTAAGAACATCATTGATATCATTAGATGTAAGATCTCCAACTTACCGTTTGATTTTTCTCATTTGAGTCTAGAACAGACCTTAAACACCAGTGTCCATCATATCTGCAGATCAAGAATCTGACCATTTCTGTGAATTCAAGATCATCCTCAATAATTGTGCTTGCTACTGTTGAATTGTTAGAAGATGAAAATGCCCTCACTTGTGCCTGATTCTTGTTCAGTATAACAAAAGAGTGGAGTTTCTGAGTACCTGATATAGTTCTTGCTAATCAGCTGATTTCAAAGTCGAGAGTTTCTGAGGTTCAAATCCTAGTAAAGGTATTATTTATACGGTTAAGTAGGTATACGGTTATTTCTGTATGGATTTGAATACTAGATCGTGGATACCGGTTCTTTGGTGGTTGGGTTTCAATTAACCACAGTTCTCAGGAGTGGTCAACCTGAGATTGTACAAGACTACACTTCATTCACATTCATACATATCATCTTTTGAAGTAATACTTTACGGTAGTTCGGAGGCTAAACAGATAAAGAGAGATTTAATTCTTGCTGTCATTGTCCTACACTTCAAAGCCTCTTCTTCTCCTTTATGCTGTTGGCTTTTAATGGAAATCTATCAACTCAATGTGCCCATTTGCCCAGTTGTACAGCTGTCATGGAGTAATGTTCTAGTCATTATAGGTCATTTGAAGACTTGCTCTAGCTGCAAGTTTTAACAGCCCCAACCACACCATCACGTGCACTTATGCTGTGAGATTTGGCAAAAAAAATGCCACTCTGCTTTGATCCCAAAGTCTGATTCATGGTAACATAGGTTGAGAAAATCGAGTCTGTTTTTGTACTGAAAGGCATCACTGTAGTAATAAATCAGACTTGGTTTTGTAGTAAAATGAGATTGCTTGAAATCAATTAAATTTTTCTGAAAAAGGTGCACTGCTATTGTGTCTTCATGTGTGAGACAGTCAGAAATTATGATAAGAGATGTATTCATCAATGTTTTTGTTGTTGAATCTTGGAAATAAATTGTGAAAGGGTAAACTGTTTCCTGTACATTGTTCCAGTGGAAACCTTGGGCTGCATCTTGGAGAATGAAAGAATAGTCCTCAGCCAAGTCATAGATTACAAGATATTCACATTCTTTCAGAGATTGCTTCAGATGAGTGAGGTAACTGGATTGTTGACTAGCAAGAAATGAGTGTAGAAGAAGTTTTGGAAATATTTTATCTGTTGTACATACACAATTATGATAACTAAGTGGAACACTGTGGGTTCTACTTGCACCTGCAAGAACACTTTGCTTAGGCCTGAGTTCACAGAACTTTGAAAATCTTATTTTCAGCAATGGTTACCTTTGTTTAAACAATGCAAAAGCTTCACAGAGATTACACAGAATAAATTTTTTCTGAACATGCTCTCTTCCATTTATCGTAAGAGAAATAAAATCTTTTTTCCAGGCATCATTTGACTTATTTCCTCACTCTCATACAGATCAGTTACTTTTTCTGCTGTTTCAAAATCTAAATTTTTACCAGGTTTAGGATCAGGACATGACATGACACCTTTTTCTTTAACCAGGCTTTTAGCTCTCTTTGCAGTGTAGTCTGGTACTCCAAATTCATCTTGTCCAGCTTTTAGAGAGCATTGTCAATATTTGCATCCTGATGCTCTTATCATTTGTAATATTAAATTTTCCCATCAATAGGTTGATAATTTCATGGTCAGAGGAGAGAGGAATAGCATCTTGTTCAAAATCTGAATCCAGGTTCAGTATTTTGCTTTTGATCACTGATTGTTACTTTCTTAAGTTTTCCTGAGGGTATTTTATCTTGCATAGTTGTTTTAAATGAATAGGTGATTCATTTAAAATCATCAAACTTTTTTCAGAGCATTTACAGCTTCATCTTTTTCTGGGAATACAAAGGATCTATCTATTGAAATTCTTCATTAGAATTAAATTCTTCAGCATTATTTTTAGCAATTGTTTCTAACTGTTTGTGGCAAGTATCACAAATTTCTATAACCTTGTTTAAGAAAAGTAAATGTTTGTACTAAGTTCTTGCTTACACTTTTCAGGTGTTCCTTACAGGAATTATGACTTGACTTTTCAAATGGATTGCAACAGTACATTTTACTTGAAGATGTAGAAGTTGATGGTCCCATACTGATCACTGTATTCTGATCCAGGGCTGTGATGAATTAATCTTAAAACTTCAAACCTGTAAAAAAAAGACACGTGCAGGTATCAGAGTGACTGAAAAATCAAAAAAAAAAAATTTCTATCACATTATAGATATTATCAATCCTATTGGAGAGTACCATTAAACCTTCTGTTCCAAAAGATGATGTAGACTAAATATTACTTTACTTGTCTCAACAGTATTAAACATGTACATTCTTTTGTTGGCACTAGGAGTGCCTGTCATGACATGCTACTCTTCTTCCTCATCAGTTGACTCAGTCTGGAAGACTGGAAGGAGAAAGTTTTCATTGATTGAATCTCAATTAGAATTGTCAGATTGGGGGAACAATTAGAATATTCTCCTGTACCTAATTATTAAAAAATTATTTTTTAACGTGATCCCAATACAATCCCATGATGAAATGTTTACCACATGTACAACACATTAGGAAGCAAAAATTTTTTTTCAAATTTAAAAAATATACTTTTTGGTCAAATATTCAGGGTCAAATAACGTGTTTTGTGACCTTGAACTATTAACAACACAACACCTTGCTAAGTGACATATATGAAAGCCCATGTCAAAAACTTTCAAATATCAAAATGATGAGCTCTATCTTTTATAGGAGCTGAGAAATTTATTCTTTTGTAATTGCCCATATTTTTTTTGCATCACTTCATGATAGAGCCAAAACCTGTAAATTTTATTTGAATTACCGAACATGAATATGAGAAATGCATTTATTTTCATTGATTTGATGTAGCATTACCAAACTACGAGATTGGCACTGAATAAAAGGAATAGGGAGTACATTGAACTAGTCAGATGACAAGAAAGATTAATTGTGTTTATTTATATAATATTTAATTGTAGCTTCCATTACAGGTAAATTTATTTACTTTGTTTAACTTGATTATTAGGCTAGCAGAAGTTGGACGTTTGGATGCACCAAAAAATGATGGAAAATATGATACCGGGCAGCTTTTTCTTCACAGAGTGTTTGGATATAGAGGGGTAATATTATTTCCATGGCTGGCAAGAGTGTATGATCGAGATCTTCCAAATAAAAGAGAAAGGTGATATTAATTTTACTTACATTTTTATTGGTGTATATAATTGTAGTGTATAGAACTTTAATTTTGGTAGAAATATTTTAATGCAAGTTTATTTACATAAGATGAAATTAAATGTGATGACAATTACTGTTTGTAAAGGTAACAGGCACATGAAATTTTTATTTTATAGAAATTTAACTGAAAACTTAATCATTTTATTATACAATCTCTTGAAGGTGTAAGTTGAGCATACCCTTTTATTTCCAAAACTATTAAAATGACCATTGATTTACTGTCAGTATTTTTATGAGTATTAATTCATGGTTTGAATTAGTGTTCTAAGAATCTTATATTTTATTTTTATTATTTTTTTTCTATTAAAATGCTACAGATCTTACAGAATTTGATTTTTACATTACAGTAATTTAGTTTACAGCTTTTTAAACTTTTTATGATCAAATTAGGTAGGTTTGTATGGCAAATTGACTTGAAAACATGCTTAATCATGAATCTATTTAGCACTTTTTTCTTTATGTAATGCCTGATAAAGAGAAATCTGATGCTTTCATCTTTTACAATAATTTTTACATCCTCCTCCCAGGTTCTCATACTATAATAAAATGTATGAGATTTACAGGTTTCCCTGATATTAAAGAAGATAAATCACTTGGATGTTAATTTCAGTATCTAATTTAATTATCAACTAAATTTGATCACCAATTTTTTTTTTTTTAATACAATAGAAAATGTTTAACAATAAAACAGGTAATGCAAAATATCTGTTAGCATGAAATACTACTTAGGACCAGAGTTGGTATGGTTATAATTTGTTTAAAAAAAATCATAAGCAATCGGATATTAAATTTTGGAACCTTCTTTGGATGAAAAGATCATAATACATTACTGCATAACAGTTCATTGCAGTTGGAAACTGAGTAGTATTAAGCCTAAGGCTGTATTCTTCAACAAAATGACATTATTTTAGCATGCAACAGAATTAAAAGGTGTTAGAAATAAGATAATCATGTGTATACAGTGAAAAACAGACAAAGGGTTTGGGGTTTGGAATTTTGCTGTTAGGAAATCTTTCTTTGTATTCATGATGTGCTGCTAGTGTATATTTACAAAAATATATTATATATATTCATTTTATTCATATATTTTGTAAACAGAAATAATATCCACATATTCATTATAAAATTAGAAAGGCACATTACATAATTTTTTTTTCTTACTCTGATATGCAAGCACTGTATTTCATTTACTCTGTGAACTTAAGTTTAAAATTAAACATATTTTAATGAGAAAGATGACATAAGTGAATCATTATGAATGTTTGAGCTTAGAATAAGTATGAACACTTAGGTAAACTTACAAAATTATTCAAATACAATACGCAAAACTTAATTGCCAATGAGCTGTTAGTATTACCAACTTATGAAGTACAAAATTTAAGAAATAATAACCTTTTTAAATTCAGTTTTTGATTAAGAAAGATTTTCATAAATTTTTTTTGTGTAACATAATTTAAACTGCTATTAAATTGGTATTTTTATTTTTCATTCTTTATTTAGTTATTCACGTTTTTATAATTTTTTTTTTTAAACCATTGTTGACTAGTTTGTTATATTATAGTATTTGTATCAGTTATTTCTGTTCTTTACTAATCTTTTAACTTGACCACATTTTTTATATTTTATAGCCTCATCCATCTGTTTTCCATGCATTTCAATCATTATCATCTATGGTTTTTGGCATTAATGCACAGTGTATTTGTGTGTATATATATATATATATATTTAGGATGCTCTCAATCATGTATTTCGTATTGCAACAAATTTTTTTTTTTTAACCTCCGGAACCATCGTTAAGGTATATCTTCAGAGGATGAAATGAATGAGTTGTAGCATGTGAAAGATGCCATGCCTGACCGGGATTCGAACCTGGGACCTCTGGATGAAAGGCCGAGACGCTACCACTCGGCCACGGAGGCCGGCATATTGCAACAAATGTCTCTGGTGGTATCCATTTGTAAAAAAAAAAAAAATTAATTACATTTAAATTAAATAAAATAAAATAATTCAATCAATAAAAATTAAACTCTACCATTTAATGGAAAATTTAACTGACTAAAAGTCAGTTTGAATTACTGTGTAATTGTTTAAAAGTATTGGACTGGAACAAACTATTAAATTATATAATGTACAGAATTATTGTATTATCTATTTTGATGTAACTTGGTTACATTATCTCATTTTCATTTTATGAAAACTTAAGTATATTGAAACCAGGTAAGTGTGAGTGGTATCACTAATTTGTATTTTTATTAAAAAATCATGTAGGTATTTAAGTGAATTTTTATCTTCAGCTGCATCAGTGAAAGGACACAATAAAAGGAGAAAATATGCTTGCCATTTTATTTATTGAAAGATGATGTACAAAAAACATTTTTGTATAATTTCACTTCCCAAAAAGTTTGAAAATGATAAAAGATTTGTCTTAAGAAAAGCTAAAAAAATTGCTAATTTGAGCACATCTAGCCATATGTATTGTTTTCACAGAGTTACAGTTTTTTTTTTTTTTTTTTTTTTTTTTTTTTTTTTTTTTTTTTTTTTTTTTCTCGCTCCTCCTTTTTTTTCGTCTTTTTCTGTGGGCTGGTTGTGCGCTCGTAGGGTGTTGGCACGGG